>JAOTRI020121240.1:0-12137 GCA_028564885.2 Zoanthus sanctaehelenae
CAAAACAGTTACTGTTCATCAGCAGGATGCCCAAATTGTGTGCAATTCTACAATTGGTTTCGGCTCCATTAAATCCAGCTATCAACTATACTCCAAAGAAGATATTTCCGTGGTTTTAATCAAGTCAACGATACCTACTAACCAGAAGTTTGATCAGTTTTAATATGCATAATGAAATAGTTATTGGATTTGATCGGTTTTCGCATGATAGCTATAATTATCAAGGCCTCAGTTTGTGTTATCCGCCTCAGCCTTCGGCTTCTGCAGTAACTCAAACTTTGGCCCTTGATAATTATCGCTATCATGCTCAGCCTCATCCAATAATTGTTAATTCTTTAACAAATGGTCTCTTAGGCTCATTACGAAGCATGTACATAATCGGTTGGTATAACTTTGGTAATACTATGATCTAACTCAAACGTATTCATACTCTAGATAGGATCTGTAGCCCAACGTCGTCCACCTTCCAATTCACCAGGAGCGTATAGATATCTCACAAGAGCATCAGAAGGTAGTGTAATCTGTGGTCTACAATAGGATACTTAATCTACAGATTTTTCTTTGAAATCATCTTTTGGCTTCATTCCTATCAATCGTGTAATCTCATTGTTTTAGATGGTCTCAGAAAAGGATTGGGCATCTCGAATACATTAACATGTGAGTTTGTTTGACATAAATCTGAATTTTTCTGATTTCATAAAATGGTAATCTGAGTTATAGGGGAGGTTTGAATCTTAATTAGGTGGTTTTAAGGTATGTGAACGAGTGCTAACCCCACTAGAAGACACGCAGGTGGTTTGGACTTTCGAGAATAGATCAAGATTCAAAAGCTAGTCGCAAATAATTTACGTCTGCAAAACAACCTCCAGAGACAAAGCTTGTACTGAATTATATGTGATATGTCACGGCATTGTCTCGGAATGTTTACTGGGTTTTGAAAACAGGTTGACAGATTAGACAACTAAGTAGACAAACTTACAACTTTACATACCCAAAACGTTGCCTTTCGAGGTCTGTTTACGATAGAAAATTTTTCTTTCATCTACCCGCTATCTCCATAGCAACTTACTATCGTTGAGTTTACTATGGTAAACTGTTAAAGATCGGTATCACTTCAAAAGCAATTTACTATTGTAAACTTTGCTTAACTATAGTAAACTTAGCCTAGTGAAACCACAGCTATTGTTTGCTGTATTTAAAGATATTCTTTTGTCTGTGTTCTGGTTAGCCAAGTTGGTTTACGGAAGGTCTCGGGTTCGATTTCCGGCCGGACCACCACTCAGGGTCTTAAAATAATTGAGGAAAAATTGCTGCCTTTGCTCTAACATCTCCAACTTTCGCGTCTTCTCGGATAAGGAAGCTAAGGAGTTAGATCGTTGTAAGGGACCTCGAGTCCTGTTATCTCAATTCCTTGGAAGCTCACTAGGTTCCTAAATTTCCTAGGTTCTTGTCTGGTTGAAATACAAAGGAAGAAAAAAGCCGTGAAACGTTCGTGACCTTGAAAACTACTTCCAGCGATCGATAAAAATGCGTTCAGCATTATAACACTGCGTTTAGCATGATAACACTGTTGAAAAACTAAATTTAACTCGCCTAATCGACGATAAATCAGTGGACAACCATGTGGGCTGAGCAAGCACAATTCGGAAACTACTGCCGCTGAAAGTGAGTGGAAAGAAAATGGGGCTGTGGGAGCGGAAGGATGAGGTGGAGGAATTGACGAAGGTGTAAAAGAAAAAAAGAATGGGAAAAAGTGTAACAAGAGGAAAGAGTGAGTGGAAGGAGAAGACGCGGGCGGGAAGGAAAAGTGGGGGAGTGAAAGGAGGAAAAGAGGGTGGAAGAAGGAAGGAGCGGAGGGTGGGAAGAACGGGGGAAACGGGAGTGGAAGGAGGAAGAAGAAGGAGGGGAGGGTGGAAGGAGGACGGGGGTTGAAATGGGGGAGAAGAGGGTGGAAGGAAGGAGAAAAAGGAGGGGAGGGTGGACAGAGTAGGGGGATTGAAGTGGGGGAAGGAGGGGATATTGGTACCAAATAGTGTATTGGAGAATCAAACTGTCTGCCTTTAATTTATTTTATTGCTAGAAGGATACGTTATAAATAGGAGTTTGCAACTCCTACGAACAAGCATATTTACACATTCTCTTAAAAAAATAAAAAAATGTAATCTTTGCAGTTTCATACTAAAAAATACGTAATTAAAAAAATACCTTTTTGCCCAAATAGTGCACTCAACTCGAAAGTTCTAAGCTTGTCATTTTTTTTTTTAACTTTTAGCAATCTTTTTTGAGTTTTGTAGTTGATTGACTCGAATATTATAACGACTTAGCCGTGAGAAAACGGCAGAAAATCGAATTTGACTAAGGAAACACATACCCAGCTTAGGACATTAACATAATTATATACAAACGACTATAAATCAAAAATACGTTCCATGTTCTAGTGCACCGTTTTGTGTTTGCATTGCTTTACAAACTCTATCACTGTACACTAACTAACGGAAATTGTTGTCAAAGGATCATTCAATTTATGTTACTTCAATTCAAACACATTACAAAACTAAATGAAATATTTACGGGTTATATACATCAAATTGTCGCTCTTATGTACCTCGCGTGCAGGTATCAGCTGATGTGAAAGTAATGTACTTTTCACAAAAGGCTGATAAAAAATTTAAAAAAATAAAAAATCAAAGTATCTTACAAAACTAGCATACATGCTAACAATTTAACTAACGTAAATATTTTAAAAACATTCCAAAAATATTCTATTCGCAAGTTTTAACTGCTGATTATATTGAAAAATTAAGTTCAAGCGATGAAATATATGGTCATTTTCACATAAAAGTTCAAGGAATTTAAATTGTACAATATTTTCATTAGCTGGCTGATTTATTTAGAACCAGATGCCGCTTTTTCAAAGGATCCCTTTACGCCGAAATATAATTGTTGTGAACGCAGATTCTTAAAGTCCACTTAATTAAACCATACAGCTTGCCATGACCAACTTCACCCTATATTATACTAGAGAGATGATGGACGCTGTTCTGGCGCCCATTACGCTGCTTCGACAGTTCTCGTTATCTTCTAGGCCGACCTAGAACGTGGAAACAAAAAAAATCATTTCTATGACCGAACTAATACAAACTTTACATCAAGTTAGACCAGACCAAATTAATGTGTTGGGGCACGGACCGTTTTTTTACACGCAATTACATACTTTCAAACTATTTTGACAATTATTGTCCCCGTAGAGTTTTGGCCTTTTTACTCCGACGAAGGACTAACGTCCGAAACGTCAGTATTTCTTTTTTAAGGTGTAGAATTTACATTTTTATTACCAAATTGTTTCTTTAGAAACACCGACGCAGCTCAAACTAGCTTACCCCTAGTCATTTTTCTATTCTCTCATAATCGATGAAGCCGCGAGATCTAATTGATTTAGTAAAAAATGACCAATCTGTAAAAAAAGAATGGACATAATTATTATTAAACTATCAATGTATAATGTCAAAAATTAAAACAAACTTTACAATAGAATATCAAGAATTTATCGCTATAAAATCATTGTCTTTAAAACTGTTTCAAATGCCGTATGACCAAAAACGTTCATAATAGAGAATGCTATAAGATTCTTCAGTTTTATATAAATTATCAGCATTAACCAGTTTATCATCAAAAACAGAGTTCCAGTTTATGTAACAGTTGCATTCAATGTACCTGCTATATAGGGCGAGTAGAATACAATGGCTTTCTGCATTTTCCTCAAAACACACTTTGATCGGGTACCAACAAATTTCTTCATAGTTTGTACTAATTACTTAAACTATCCATTATAATTATTTTTATGTCATTATCATTATCATTATTATTATTATTATTATTATCATCATCATCATCATTAGGAAAATTACAAAAAGAAAACTAACTTGAAGTTTTTTTAAATAACAGATAGACTGCAAAACAGTCTCTTAGCTCGAAAATCCAAGCACACTCATTATATGAGAAACTGGGAAACTGCACGGACGGGAGAAAAAAGGAATGGGGGCGAGTGGCTAAGGGAGAGACTGTCGCCTTTTCATATTGCAAACTTTTTCAGCAATTTTACGTTCCTAGTAAGTTAGTCTAAATAACAGACTAAAATTACATGCAAAATGAAATAAATCTATAACAAGGTAATTCTTTACATCAAGGCTGTACTTACTGGGAAAGTTAGTGTTTAAATCGACTCCTCTTGCATTCTCTTCCCCTTTGTTAGAATGACAATTCCCTTCAGCTGCCAGTTCAGCACCGTCTGGGTTCATAAGAGGCAAGAAATGCAGCCTAGTACTGTTTATAAGTTGAGTAATCAGATCATCACTACCATAGCTGAGGCAAAGATGTTGTATCAGTAGCAACAACATTTCCTTTCCAACTACTTCGTTCCCATGCACACCAGCAACATACTTAAATTCAGGCTCTCCTGCTTCATGGACTCCAGGGTTATCAGAAATCTCCAAGACCCAAAGTCTTCGATACTGGACAGACTGACCAATACTGTAGAGTTTAGTTATATGTGGGTACTTTAGAGAAATATGCCGCAACATTTCCTCTATGTCATCGTATCTATGATGACCGTATTGCAATGAGCCATGCAAAGTGAAGGTAACACCAGCAGTTCTCCCTGCATTGATAGTGACAATTTTACTCGCTGTGGAATAGCCTTTTGCACTTGCGCTGATTTTGAACTTTCCAGGTGGCAGAAGATGATAGAAACTGGATTTGTTGCCATGGTTACTAATCTGCAGGCCTAGTTTGTAAACATATAACTGAGCACCAGGAATTGCCAGATGGCTGTAGTTGTACACAACGCCATTAATTGCTTGATGAGATTTCTCGATAAATGACAAGAGAGGTTCTCGATTCTGCTCCCAAACTTTTTCAATTTCCAGTGGTAAGGGATACTTACAACAAGAAATAAAAAGTGACAACTGCAAAGAATTTTCAACCAGATATGCATAATCTTGCATGGTGTATCTTTGATCCTTCCAGGTTCCACCATTTACTATGCCTTTCTGGAATTGAGGCAAGGAACTGTTGCAGCCAAAACCCAGGTGCATTGTGGGATGCATCTTACTGTAGCTGATAGCAAGATCTTGGAAGACATTTTCATCTGCAGTTGCCGTTCCCTTTATCCCCCTGTAGCCTCTTGCAGTGGAATCAAGTGGATACCTGTTTGAAGGAAACAAAAATTTCAATAGATGACTTACACTACGTCATATACAATGTAATCATTTCAGCATAAACACAATTACAACCTAGCTACCAGTTACATATCTAGTAACCAGTTACTCACCTACATCAGATAGGTCTATTCGCTAACATAATGGGCAATACAATACAATTTGAACACTCACCTTAGCAGCAACCAGTTACTCACCTAGTAACAAGTGTAAATCATCTAGCAACCAGTTACTCACCTAGTAACACGTGTAAACCATCTAGTGACCAGTTACCTACCTAGAAACCAGTTACATACGCAGCAAACAGTCACTCACTTAGCAACCAGTTACTCACCTAGTAAGTGAGTAACAAGTGTAAACCATCTAGTAAACAGCTACCTACCAAGAAACCAGTTACTCACCTAGTAACACGTGTAAATCATCTAGTAACCAGATACCAACCTAGAAACCAGTTACACACGCAGCAAACAGCCACTCACTAAGAAACCAGTTACTCAACAGCAACACACTCGGCAACGAGTTACTTACCTAACAACCAGTTCTCCTGCATTCAAATCCGCAAGCAGAACAAACTGATGTTTCTTCATCCAACTTTTGACTGCTGTCACTTCGGGTCGTTCATATTTTGTAGATTCCAAAAACTACACAAAGAGATTAGTATTGTCAATAATGCACATATCACAAACATTGTCCAGATGTAAAAACTAATTGCAAACCAACATTCGCTTGCTATTTGCTTGGTTTCACAATGGAATAATTTTAATTCTGGTCTGTCTAGATTCTGCTTTGAACACTCATAAAGCACTGCATTATAAAAAAATTAAGGAAACAGTACATTATCGATCACTAGTTTCTGGACAGTCATTTAGTGCAACAGTAGCATTCTAGGATAAATACATACATACAGGCTCCATTATATACAGAGCACTCTCTGAAATATATTACACTAATTCATAAACTCTAAATGACATATTCTGTTCAATAACTGGAAATTATATTTATGTATAAGCACCAATTCATTATTGCAAGAAAAATGTTTAATCTAATGTTAATTAATAAGTTACCTTCTTCACTTTCTGTGGAATTGCTCTCCTTTTTCGTGAAGATGTAACATTGTAGAAGAAACCAAGAGATAAATCATTCTTTTCATCATTACTACCATCACAGTTGCCTTCCACAGAACTTTCAGCTCCATCAAAATCAACAGCTGGTAGGAAATGTATTCTTGTTGTTTTCAAGAGCCTCATTATTCTAGTTTCCTTTTGATAATAACTTTCCTGCAGATACTTCATAAATATGAGAAGGATTTCAGGGCTAATTCTATCTGATCCTTCCAATCCACCAATCAGGGCTACACATGGCTTATCAGCTGACTCAATGCCAGGATTTATTGATACCTCCACTGCAATTATTTTCTTTCCACCTTGAGTATTACCAAGTTCTGATAACCTAAAAAGGTCAGGATAGTTCTTGCTATAATCCAAAAGGATTTTTAGAACTGAAATGTAGTTGTGATATGAATACTTGGCTGCAAAAATAGAAATTCCAGTTATTAACTAAGTCATATTGATTAAAACCCAAATTTCTAGAGACAATCAAAAACAGGATAATAATGTTTTCAGGACATGTAATGGGCAGAAATGGAATGGAGAAGTTCTTACTAAATTGAAAAACAGAAACCAAACAAAGAAAGAAACAAAATGACAAATCTAGCAACAGCTTTAAATAATGCACCAGCAAAGCAAATGGAAATGAAATTATTTAAACATAATTTTTTTCAGAAAAGAGAAGCCTAGAAATGTATAATATACTGCTGAGGCATTAATCCATAACAATCATGAAGATACAGTTGTATTAGAAGTCACTTATTAGTCCTTATATTAGATAAAACAACAGTAGCTTAGCTACACTATTTACCATTATTGACAGAAATGATTTATTTATTTGCAAAACTAAACTTAAGTAATAAAACAACTAACTACAGTATCCAATTGTACTTTAGTTAAGCGAATAGTGCTAAATGCACAACCCATTTCTAACTCATGTATATCAGTGGACTGCTAGAATCCGAGTTTCTTGTGTTGAGGTTCACAATGTATATATGTTAACTATTACCTAATATGTGATGTTTCACTTAAGCAGTAGCTGACTGATGCAAATAATGCAATGGAAATGCCAGTTCATGTCAGCTAAAAGTAATACACATTCTATAATTGTTGTTTCTTGTTCCCACTGTCAGGAAAAAAAGAAAACATTTTCAAATCAAGAAATTGGTTATAATGCAAATAGGAAAAGCATTAGCCAAAATATTTTTGCCTAACCCACTTCAATTTCCTTTGGCATGTATATTAAAAAG
This sequence comes from Zoanthus sanctaehelenae, assembly GCA_028564885.2. Taxonomy (NCBI): domain Eukaryota; kingdom Metazoa; phylum Cnidaria; class Anthozoa; order Zoantharia; family Zoanthidae; genus Zoanthus; species Zoanthus sanctaehelenae. The sequence continues at coordinate 7,573 of JAOTRI020121240.1, forward strand.
ATGTTATGGTGGCCATGTTGGTGTACTCTTAACAAAATAATTTTGGTTATTTCTTTTGTTTTGTACACCAACACGGTTGCTACAGTATGTCTGTTGTCTTTTGTGTCTCATGGGATTGTGTAAAAACCAAAAATACTATAAGGGTATCAACAAGATTTAAAGTAGGTGGTGATGTATTATTTTAAAGTATCTTCAGTTGATGATTATGAGAGACAAAGGTAGTGAGTGAGTGAGAAAGTGAGTGAGTAAGAGAGAGAGTGGGTGAGTAAGTGAGAGAATGAATAAGTGGGTAAGTAAATGAGAGAGTGATTGAGTGGGTGACCAAGTGAGAGAGTGATTGAGCGGATGAGTAAGTGAGGGAGTTAGTGAGTGGGTGAGTAAGTGAGAGAGTGAATGAGTGGGTGAGTAAGTGAGAGAATGATTGAGTGGGTGAGTAAGTGAGAGAATGATTGAGTGGGTGAGTAAGTAAGAGAGTGATTGAGTGGGTAAGTAAATGAGAGTGATTGATTGAGTGGGTAAGTAAATGAGTGATTGATTAAGTGGGTGAGTGGGAGAGTAAGTGAGAGTGATTGTGCATTGGTGAGCAAGTGAGAGAGTGATTGAGTGGGTGAGTAATTGAGGGAGTGATTGAGTGGGTGAGTAAATGAGAGAGTGGGTGGGTGAGTGAGTGAAGTACAGGCAACTGGCAATTTCCATAAATTTTAAGTAGCTGCCAGCTATCAATGGCAGCACTAAGAATACTATCAACACTGTCATATAAAATTATAAAAATCCAACAGTACAAAATAAAACCTACATTGTTTCATAGTTGGCAAATATGGTGCAGCTGTAAGAGGAGATTGTGAGGTGACAGTATACAATTTCTCCACAGCTATTTGACTTGTTGGAAAATATGTTGGAGCAGCTGTTGTGCTGACAACTGGACTTGAGTTCAAAGGCTCTAAAACAAAGTTTACCTCCAATGCCAAGCCTGGTTGGATTTCTACATCTTTAAATTGTGGTTTGTAACCAAGGAAATATGCCATAATTCTATATTTTCCTGGAACCAACAGCCTCCAGTAGTCACCATCCTTTGCAGTGTAAACATTATGGTCTATCCCAGACACGGCTATTTTAGCATGGTTTATACCAATATCATATGTATCTAGAACAAAACCCTTAATTCCAGTATGAACTTGTGCCATAAAATTTAGCAAAGAAACTTTGTGGCTATCCCATATACTGTGAAGCTGGTTAGCATACGGATACTTTTCACACCCCATTTCAATTGTAATCTCAAAGCAATTACTATGAAGATAGTTGAAGTCTTGCATTCCACCAATAACATTGTACCATGCAGCACCATTTGTGATCCCATTTTTGAAATGCTCATCTTCTTGTGCGTCAGCACATGGCCAACCATCTTTCATCTTTGGGTGGCCTTTAGAATAAGACAATGCAAGCTGCTGGAAAATGTTATCATCTGGAGATTTACTGTACCCCTGTTTACCATTAGCTGTATCATCATAAGGATAGTTCGCCACCAAAGCACCACCATGGAGATTTGCCGACAATACAAATGGAATGGAACCAATCCACTCCATTACTGCTTTCACTTCGGGCTCATGTTTAATGTTATCATTGTTTTGAAAAAACTGATCAGGAAAATTCCGATTAAGATCAACATTATTTGCATTTTCTCGACCTTCTTTGCCTCCATCTGGTTGTTTTCCTTCCTGTGCTACTTCATAGCCATCAGGGTTCATTGACGGCATGATATGTATTCTTGTGTGATTAACCAATGCAGTTATTGCTGAGGATTTAACATAATTTTCACATAAGGCTTGAATGAGAAGTAGCAATGCCTCTCTCCCAACAATTTCATTACCGTGCATGTTTCCAACATACTTAAATTCTGGTTCACCTGGTTCGTGTTTCCCAGGATTGTCTGAAATTTCCAAAACCCAAAGCTCACGCCCTTGAACTGACTTACCAATGCTGTAAAGATGAGTGATATTGGGATAAAGTTTAGCAATAGTTTTTAAGAAAAGTGTCATGGCCTTATGGTTATGATGCCGATAGATTCGAGGTTCTAACCAATGTTTTACAACATTCTGAAAACCTTCAACAGTAGTTGGTATTGTTTTTGGCAAAGGAGTTGTTTCTCGTCGAGTTAGCGAAAGGAGTGATGGATCAAACCATGGTATCAATGCAGTACTTTCTCTAGAAAGCTGTTCAAAAACTTGTGTATCTAGAGAGTCAGAAGCTAATATAAAATCAACTTTTGTTGCAGATTTATCATTGACAACCACATTATGAACAACTTTTGTCTTATACCCTGTTATAGCTACTAATATAGAATATTTTCCAGGGACAAGTAGTCTCCAATAGTCTCCATACTCTGCAGTAGTAATATTATGATTAATACCAAGTACCTGGATTGTGGCACCAGCAATGCCATAGCCTTTCTCATCTCTAACAAACCCACTGACACCTTTATGCACTTCTTCTATATAAACTAATAAAGCTTCTTTATTATTCCTCCATTCTTCTAGTAAATGTGATGCCACTGGATATTTACAACACGACAATTCTAGTGTAATCTCAAAGCAATTACTGATTAAGTAGTTAACGTCCTCCATTCCTCCAGGTACGTCATACCAATTGGCACCATTTGTTATACCATTTGTGAATTTATCGCCGCATCGAGGATCACCCTTCCACATAGTCAAATGATTTCGTGAATATGTCAGAGCTAGTCGTTTAAAAACTGCATCATCCGGCGATTTACTGTAATCATTTTCTGGTATATGTTCTTTATTGCTATCAAATGGATAGCTAGCGACTAAGGACCCTCCGTGTAAATTCGCGGACAATACAAACGGATTTGAGTACATCCACCTTATCATCGCTTTTGTCTCTGGTTCTGCGTCTTTTAGCTTATAAACTTCCCAGTTATTAAATTGGTCTGGAAAATTTCTGTTCAAATCAACACGGTTATGATTTGGTCTTCCTTGCACACCATTACAATCACCTTCCCTAGCTTCTTCAAATCCATCTGGATTCATGGACGGCATAATAAAGATATTTGTCTGGTCAACAAGCCTTGTGACTCGATCAACTCGCCCATAGTTTTCTAACAAGTACTGAATTAAATAAATTAAAATTTGCCTTCCAATAGCTTCGTTTCCGTGCATGTTACCAACATATTTAAACATCGGTTCTCCGGGTTCATTAATTTCGGGTTTGTCTGTTATTTGGAGCGCCCAAAGATGTCGATTATTAACTGATTTTCCAATGCTGTGTAGACGGGCAATGTTGTTGTATTTCTTGACGTAGCTTTGCAGCAACTTTGTAAGCTCTTCATAGTGGACGTAGTGCGGCTTCTCTAGAAGGTCATTCCCGGATGGAAAGTCACTGAAAATTTTGTCGTTTTCACTTGAATAGATCTGACAAGCAAAAGTAAGCAAAACTGTTCCTAAAATGTAGTAAAAACTTGCCATTTCCTTACATACTTCCCGTGTTGTTTGAGATAATTTATTCTACGACTCTCTAATGTTCTTTCCACCAATTACGTGACACGTCAACAAAACAAAATGGCGGCAAAAATCAGTTCCTTATTCATATATATATCAACAACTGAAAGTCCTTTTCTTTTCATCAAAAGCAAAGTCATTGATTGGCGATATTATATCCTTAAAGCGCACACTCACTCTAAACTGATGCTAACTGGAAACGAAGCTTGTCGATCAAGAATGTAAATGTTTGAACCACAGGCAGCCCAAGACAGTATCGCTGAGTGCTACAACAGCATTCGATAATCGCCAACCTCGTTTCCAACTCGAGAGAAGGGTCGAGAAGGGGCTACCAGATTCATTCATAAATGGCAACATTTTAGTATTCTTTTGTTTTCATTCAAATGAGCCTGGCTAGCCTCGTGTTTTATCAGATCTTCAGATAAAAGGAAACTTGAAAGGATACACGACAAAGGATTAAGAATAGTACACAACGATCACCAAAATTCATACATAGATCTCTTAGCAAAGGATAAATTACCAAGTTTGTAAAATCGAAGACTTCAAGATTTAGCAATATTAATGTTCAAAGTTAAATATGGGATTAGCCCTTCTTACATACTAGATTTATTTAAACATCATGATAGTGGACATAATCTTAGAAACGCGGATTTCTTATCCCTAGATTCAAACCGTCACGTACGGAAAACATTCCATTAGATATCTAGGACCACATCTGTGGAAAATGTATCCTATAAGCTTGAAGAACATAACAGATTTAAAGCAATTCAAACATAAAATTAGAAATGAAGATCTTACCAAACTAGATACAGGTCAGAAATGTGCAACAAACTGTTATTTATGTAATTCCTAATACCCTTTTTAAAGCTTTTTTGTTTTATATTTATATTAACTTTCTTAATAAACTATATTTTATATATGTATATAATATTCTAAGTTTTTAGGTGTTTAAGTATTTATACTATACTATATATATTTTATAACTTAGATTCTATATTTTAAAATTACTTCTTATATATTTAATAATTTATTTTTTTTTATGATTTGTAT
>JAOTRI020121251.1:0-22632 GCA_028564885.2 Zoanthus sanctaehelenae
GTCCCCCTCAAGCGTTCCTCCTCTAATTGCCGTCGATGTTCCTCTAACTGAACTTGCTTGTCTTCCAGCTCCCGATCGCGATTCTGACGAGAAATGCGCTCGTTCTGAAGTTCATCCTGGTGAAGTTGGTATGAATCTCTCACTTGTCGAAGCTCAGCTTCAACTTCACTTTTTAATCGCGTTTCCTCACTCAGCAACTGTTGAAGTTCAACAACCAACGCTTCTTTTTCTTGAAGCTGTTGGTCTCTTAAACTTCTGACTACTTTTTCCTCGTCAAGAGCGCGTCGTGTCTGTACAAAGTCTGTCTGCACCTTCCTCATTCTGTTTGCAGATTCTCGTTCCTGCTCTAATTCTTGCTGGAGCTGTCGCAGTGTTGCCTGTTGACTCTGTAGCTCTCTGTTCAACACTTCCATCGTCATAGTTTGCTGATTTAATAGGACGTCCTTTTCGATCACATCTCTTTTGAGTTCACCCATTCTCTCCAAATTGCGAAAGAGCTCCGCTCTCTCCTCTTCTAACAGTTTCTGGTGATGATGTAAATGTTCTCGCTGTTCTTTGCTGTGCTTCCCAAGAATCGTGATGTGGTTTTCCATTTGTGTTTGATGATGAAATATATCAGGTTTCTTCTCACATGATCCACCATTTCCATTGCCAGAAGATTTTCTTCTCCTACTTCTAGTGACTCCTTGAGTAATAGGTTCCTCATTTATAGCTTGAGAAGAAGTGTTAGACATTTTTAAAGAGTCTGTAATGGAAACCTCTTTGGGCGAAGAAGGACTTGCATTTGTCTGCAAATAAAAAGTGCTATTAATAATCGCCACTCAAACCACATTTGGGAAGTCAGGTTGGCTCAGGGGTCAGAGCCTGCAACCTCTACGGCCCGGGATCGATTCCTGGGCTGTGCATGTGGGCTGCGATTTGTCAATCTCTATCTCTATATCAAGGGTTTTTCTCCGGGTACTCCGGTTTTCCTCCCACTGCAAATTCGACTTTTACGCCGAGAACTAAGCCGACAAGCAATTAAACATTAGCCTCTGGCTAGGACGAATGGGCAATCACTTCCTTCGCAATTGACGTGAAATAAAGTCTATTTAAAACGGTGCGTATTACCCCTTACTGCCGGCAAACAATTGAGATATATTTTGGAGAGGAGTAAAACACATAGATAATAGATAGTTATGGACTACATGTAGCAATGTACAGCACCCTGTGTAACTCCTGTAACCCAATGCATGTTTACTTGGGTACCCTGTGGATATTAGTTACATCCCTCATCCTCTTACACAGTACGATGACAAAGTAGCTACTGCTGATATCTGCTGTAGCTACAAAAAACGAGGGCTGTATTACGAATAGAAATAAAAAAAGATATCATTTAGTGAATTAATGTGAAGTTCTTTTTGTTTGTGTGTCTGTGTAGTTAGTTCTTATTTGTGCTTGTATTCTTTTTGTTCTTGTTCATTTTACAATTTCAAAAATATCAATAAAAATGCGTTGAAAAAAGACCACAGGGAAGCGTCATTTATTTGGTGCGGTGCTTAGACTTTATTTTTTGTTCTCGATAAGTGGCCAATCAAATTGTTAGATTTAGCATGTTATATACTCGAACTTTTGCTGGCGTTTACATGTAGAACTTTAGTGGTATTTCAGTGCATTCTTATTCAGAGACGGAGCTTACTCGGGAAAATACGGATGTCGCACTATCAATGAAGTCGCAAGTATACAAACTTAAACACAAACTTACTTTCGTAGAAGAATTAGGTTGCTGTGCAAACGACAACTTCTTTTTGATTGAACCTGTTCAAAATAGAAAACAAAGAAAATTTTAAATCAGGAAATTACAACACTTAAAATTCATAGAACAATAAAACTAGAAATACTCATACAAAGTTAGATGAGGTGAGAGACAAATCTTCAATGAAAATGTTGAATATAAAAATAAAAAACGCTCTGTTTAATTACAGAACTACGCGTGAATTTGAAGTTCACGAAAGAAGCTTTAGACAGAGACGAGTCAAAACAAGATAAGAACACATTGTGGTTTTGAGAATTAAAACAACGCTGCACAACCAATCAGAAAGCGCGTTATATCAGCTTTACTTTATCATAAAATATAATCAAAACAACAACTTTAGATGATGGACATTTCGATCAAACTTTAAGCAATTATGTTATCTGTAACAATTATGTTAAAAAAGGGCCAAGTTTCGCAAAACTCCGATTGACTTAATCCTGCATTAGGCCAAAAATGATAGGCTAAATCCAAAATTTCATCCCAAAGAAAACTTAGTACCTACGAAACGCAAACATGACTTCTGCATAAAACACATGCAATGAAACATTCGAGAAGCGTTCGCTGACTAACTTTTGTTCCAGATCCGAACAAGAAATGAACCTTGTAAAGGCAAGGACGTGTACACGGTGCAATATTTCATGCAAAATTGCGTGCAACAAACGTTTTTGAGGTGGACACACGGTGTAATATTTCATGCAAAATTGTGCGCAGCAAATGTTTTTGAGGTGGACACACGGTGCAACATTTCATGCAACTTTGCACGAAACACTTTTTTTATGGAGATGGCACACGGTGCAACAAATCACGCAACATGGCGTGCTTACCCATGGATTTTACAACAATCAAAACGGCTTCCAACAAGAAATCTTTTGAAAAGAAAACGTTTTTACGCATAATGTTACAAGAATAAAGCGCGATTCAACATCCGTTTTGTAGCGCAAATTGTTGCATGCAACAAAACTCATCGGTGGACACACGCTGAAACAAATTTGTTGCATGCAATGTAGCATGAAATGTTGGATCATGTGTCAGCGTCTTAAAGGCGAGATGGCAACAAATAACAAACACATTTTATAGCTGCGCTACCCACATGTAACCCAGTAAAAATTCAAACACAAGCCTAACGTTTGTGCAGCTTTTTGTTTGTCTTTTTCAAAACTGTGAAGATATTTCCAAAACATTTCACAAATTTCCAAAAATAAGGCTTATTTTTCTGCTAAGCAAAAGTTTTCCAAAAAGTTTCAAAAAACCTACTTCGAGGAGATAAGTACCGCCTCTGAGACCGCTGTTCTCCACTGTCAAAAATCACTGGATCGCAGGTGCTAGTACTAGGAGATGACGTAATGGGAGGTTTGTTTTCATTGTAGCTGCCATTAGGAGAATTTGAATCTCTTGATCCGGGCGTTGGATGTTTTGTTGAGCTTTCTTTTGTTTTTACTGGAAAGGATAATGCAGTGGTAGATGCACTTTCAATCCTTACAACTGGTTTGTTGAGGATTTCCTTCGCTTGATCAGGGCTAAAGGAAAACATTATTCACACAGAATAAAATTTACTATTAACCCTTTCAATCCCAGATTAATGTTTAAATTCTTCCAACTTGTTCCTATACTTTCTATTGAACAAGTTTGAGAGAATTTTACTGTTAATCTTCAGTAGTTTGCTTTGCTTGATCAACTCTCAGTTTCTCATTGCCAAATGTTTTATTTTGTACGTGTTATGGTAGGAGAAGTTGGGTGTTAATAACCGACTGGCACTGAAAGGGTTAACTATATACTGAATTCATAAATATGGCGGCCCTGTGGACTAAGTCTGGGGCGAACATGGGATCGAGGCATTTTAGGGCACTTTCAATTCGCTGTGTCCTAAAATGCCTCGATCTCATGTTCGCCCCAGTTTTAAACCGCGTGGCCGCCATATTTATTTGGTCTATATGTTTGCAGGTTTGAACTTCAACGTTGTACAAGTTCCACGAACCAAGAAGAAAAGGATAAACAGGGATGTGATGATCGTCGTGTTCCGCATCTAAGTGCTAAACAAAGAAGGTAACTATCATACATGTTTGGTTGAAAGTCTTAGATTTGTAAGTGTTCGTTATAGAATCTTACATGCAAGGTTCTTTTGGCCAGCACATTGTTACTCCTATTTTTTATATGGAAACCATTTATGGAAGTAGTATTTGTCTTTTGTTGTAGAGAAATGAAGAAAAAGAACTGCCAACAAAACGCAGAAGTAGATTCATCTGAACTGGAGTTGGAGGAACGTACAAAAGTCAAACTTGATCAGACAAAGCAGCCTCAAACACAGGTCTGCTATCCCAATATAATTTATTGTTATTCATTCCAAATTTTTTAAATTGTTAAATCTAAATTGAAAATGACTAGCGGATACATTAAATTTAAATTCTTTCGCATATAGGTAAATTGCTTTTTATAAATTAAAGCATATGTTGAATACAGTTTGAACAACTTGGAACTACTTTGAACAGATGGTGTTGGGTAAAAATCTGATTCTAAACTTAAAAGAAAACGTTTTCATGAAATTTGAAAGTTCTTCATCTGTTGCGTCAAACAAGTTACTTAGCTTCTTGAGTTTCTTGTCTGCAGCAAGTTTTGACCTCCACCTTGGACTCAAATGCTTGACCCGTCTTGTTTTTACATAGCTTTAGAAATAACGTGGATAAAACGCATCTTAAAGATAGAGCCACGAGCCTGGAAATTTTTAATAGACAACCTCTAGGTGGAAATTTGATATGGCAGTGCAACTACAATAATTTGATTATACTATTCAAAGGAATTTCAAACAAATTTTTAAAAGATCTCCTGCTGGCCTTGTTCTATTTTAAATCAAAATACTCTCCGTGCTCAAACCCGAGCATAAACACCAATGATATTATATGAAATGATTCAAATATACAGATTGCTAAGGAACCATTTATATATAAAGAATGGCACGAGCTAGGAATTTATAAAATATCACACCTTATGGATGAATCGGAGGCTTTTCTTTCTTTTAATCGCTTCAAGATTATTTACCCAAATATTAAAACTAACTATTTAGAACATCATAAAAAAAACGTTAAACAATTCTCGGATGAAGACTCCAAGTCCGCCTTAAATTTTCAAAACTGGTATACCCCTTTCTTGTAAAACACGTTTCTTCTTCACCGGTAAAAAGTATATTAAAATGGGAGAATATGTTTTCTGAAATAAGGTTTGACTGGCCTCAATTATTCTCACGACCTTTTAAAACAACGTTTGATACTGAATTACAAAATGTTCAATATAGATTCTTGCACCATACAATTTATACAAATTCTAAACTTTTTAAAATGAAAATAACTCAGTCATCAATATGCAACTTTTGTAAACAACACAAAGAAATCATTGAACAATTATTTTGGTATTGCAGCATCACAAGAAACTTCTGGCACGACTTAAACATTTGGATCAACACAAGCGTGAATTAAAAGTCAAAACTTTTTTTTTTTTTTATGTTTGTTGCGGTCTGCTTTCATCTTCTCTCTCCACTCATTTAGTTTTGCATATATGCGATATAACGCGCGCTCCTATTGGTTCAAATCTATGCTTGCTTGTTTTGCCGCTTGTTTTGCTATATCATAAAAGCCATAGAGCACAACTTTCTATGACTTTATTGGCGAAATAGAACACACGTGATATTGGGAGAGACACTCGAAACATTGTAAAATCACTCGCCTGCGGCTGGTGATTGTACAACGTTCTCGTGTTTCTCCCAACATCACGCGTGTTCTATTTCGCCGATAAAGTCATAGAAAGTTGTGCTCTAAAGCTTAAGTAAAATATCGCACAATAAACCAAATTTCTCTATCTTTTGATATCACATTTTAAAAGCCGAAGAAGTAGATAAATCGCATTGCAAAATCAAAAATAAACAGAGCATCAGAAGAAATGGCAAAATTTATCTAAAATTCCACGTACATGTAATATGATATGTAACAACGTCTCTCTGTAATTGTAAATCCAGGATGAATAAAATTCATGTGCGGAAAAAAAAGGTTTTGACCTCCTCAAGTCGACTCTGGTTTTCTTTTTAAAGAAACAATTAAAGTTGAAGGCGGTAGAAGAGTTGATAAACAACTTTTCGAAAAAAATTCAATACGCACCATATCTAACTGGTGCCACAACTAAGGTAATTATGCATAATAATTAGTTTATTTTTTCAGCATGGTAATGAGTGACTAAGAAGCTTTCCTCACTCGTTTTTAACTTGATGAGCAGCGCAAAGATGACACATTTATGTGTAAGAAGTTTCACTGGCTTCATCAAGACACAGGTCCAGAATAGTTCTTTGAGAGGCGGCATGGTTTAATGGTTAAAATTAAGGATTTCAATGGGGAAAAGTATAGGGTTAGAATCCCTGACACGGACTACTGAATGAATTTGTCCTCTGTAATCCTACGGGCAAATTCACCACGCTTGGTAAATAGCCAACTGGTTGCCCCCTACTAGTTGGTGTGAGGGGTATTTAGCATGACACTGAAAAGCCTCGTTAGGAAGAGATGTCATTAAATATTTATCTGTAAATTATTATTTATCTATAATTTTCTTTTAATCTCAGGCTAGAAATGAGCAACAGCAACAAGCACAAAAACGAGGAAAGAAGGTAGGATTAATTGTTGTAGTACCGTATATACAGGGTAGTATTGTTGTATTACCGTATGTACAGGGTAGGATTGTTGTAGTACCGTATATACAGACTCTCACACAACTTAAATATTTATTAGATTTCTTACGATGCGGCAAATTTATGTTGATAACTGTGATCGGGTCCGAGAGAAGCTTTCCTAACGTTATATTTTAAGAAACTGAGTCGCATTTCCACTTCCTGATTCAATCACGAGCCATGTGGCTCAAGGAGCTGGCACTTATTAGCCTATATCGAAAATACCATGACACCCTTTTCTTGCCCTTTCAAAATTTTGCGTGAGAATTATTTATATTTTCTCTCAATATTTACAATTATGTTAATAGAAACTTGAAACACTGCTTATGAAACATTTTGGGTAGACAAACAAAGCGTATTATGTTATTTTTGATATTGGCTTTATTGTAATTGTCACAAGTGTTTAACCCATTAGGAATGGCAGTTACCTGGCAAATCAAAATGGCGTAGAAACTTCAGTTTTTTTCTATCGTGCTGTAAACGGTACTCAAAATTTCACGCTGTTGGTGTTTTGACGAGCATTTCAACAGACTATTTTACAATTCCTGAAAGGTAACCAAGCTTCTACATTAAAAACGGAGGCTTAAGGTGACCTGACACAGTCAGAGAAGTGGAAATTCTTTCTTATGATAATTGTTTCCACTTCTCTAACTGTGACAAGTCACCCTAAGCCTCAGTTTCATGTAAAATCTCGGTACCTTTCAGGAACTGTAAAATGGTCTATTCAGTTAAAAGACTCGAATTTGACGTCAGCTAATCCAACTTTATTTGTAGGCAAAACTAAAAAAGATAAAAGAAAAGTATGGCGACCAAGATGAGGAGGAAAGACGCATTAAGATGGAATTATTGGCGGTAAGTTGGATCCTGTTTTGCTCAAAATAGTTTGGGTACAAGAATTGAATATGTGATACAAACAAACGGGATTTACTTTTTAACAGTAGTCATGGTTAAATTCAACGATTGATCGTTTTGTTAATATTTCAGTGATTTATTTTTGGTACTTCAATCAAAAATTATATTGCATGACTCAAAGCATTCATTTTAATAATATCTTTATATGATAATTAGTTTATTGTATTATTATATTTATTTGAACTGGATTCTTTATTGGTTGTTTGCGAAGTGTTTCCTTATTTTCATCTTCTAAATAACATATCTGCTAGCCAAATCCGAGCCTTTGTACCGGCGGAAGTGACGTTCAATATTTAACGTTCCACATTAATTAGCGTTTCACATAAACGTTTGCGCTTACGAGAGTTATTTTTTCAATCAATCAATCAATCAATCAATCAATCAATCAATCAATCATTTATTCTCATTAAAGAAGCCAATTATAGATACAAGTTTTATAATATAAATTAGGGTTACTATTAGTCTGTTTGATAGAAATCAACAAACAACGACAAATACCATTGGCTCTCCTAAAATAGCCAATGGCATGAGAGTATTATCCAAAATACACTGTGAAAAAACAATAAACAGTACAGTAAGATAAGATGTATCTGTACTGAAGATAAATAGCCTCTAAGCGTGCCTTGAATCTTAACTATCAACACTTTTAGTCCGCAGGTCCACAGAAAGAGAAGAAAGCAGACAAGAAAAAGAATAAAAAGGCTGGAAAATATTTGCGACCTCAGACAGCCCAGAAGCCTCTCAGTACTGGAAACGAAACCTCCTGGGGTGGAGAGTTGAAAAAGACCGTTGCAAATAATAAAGCCGAAACGGAACAGAATTTCTCCGAAAATGCTGGTAGAGAACACAATCCTGTGGAGGAAGTGTATAGCAATAACCATTTTAAAAAGTCTGAAAATGGTGAGCATTCCTCAGAGATTAATGAAGGTGAAAACGAAAATGGAACAAGGATATACGAAAACGGGGAAGATTTGACGTTTGGTGCAGCAGAATCCGAATTAAAATGTAACGACCAAACAGCTGGCTTAGGCCACGTTGACAGTACACATCTAAAAGAGAGAAATAACTCTAGTGATAATAGATTTAATGATAGCAAAACTAGTGTTGAACAACAAAAGGAAATACCACAAGAGGACATTAGTGCAGATGATGATGATGATGCAGATGGTTTTGGTATTACGAAAATTAGCAAGTCTTCAGAGGTTACCGGTGGGTAGTTCCTAAGTGACACGTTTCAATTTAAATTTGAATTTTCCAGACATGTTTGAGCAGAAACCTTCCACAATGTTATACAATTGAGCATAAAGTAAACAATTTAATGAAAGTATAAAGAGAGGCCTATTAACTATAAATCTCTTACGATTCAAGTGGCTTATGGAGCGGGCACTTGTCACTAGTTTCTGTAGTTTTAACCAGAGGGTATTTGACTTCCTTTGGATGGGACTCTAGTCCATTGCAGTTTAGCTCCTAGCAGACCATTGTACTAATTTTCCAGTCTCGGAAAGATAGAAAGGTGAGTTAGAAAGTTGGAAAGGTCACACAAATATTCATCAGAATCGAACTGAGGACCTTGTTGTCTGAAGGCGACCGACCACACCAGTCAAATTAACAATTAGACCTCGAGGACGAATGGACTACAAGTCATTAGTATTTTCCAACATCAGGGCTATTACGCATACTACAATCTGATTTGCTCCCTAACATCGGGCTATTCGTGATAGTCCGAGGTGACGAGTTTGCGAAAACAATGGTGGCTCCTTCACGTCTTGTGGTAGTGTCAAATGACCATTTACAAGAACTTCTAAATAGTTCAATACCCGAGAAGACAAAAAAAGCTACTAAGTATGGAATGAAAATACCCAATGGTAAGTTACAAGCATTAGAAAACAGAAATATTCCTCCTTTTTCGTAGATTTTTTACGGACACAAACAAGAGTTGCAAATTGAAAAATTCATTCGTTTAACATCTCCAAATTAGCCTGAATTTATATTTAATTTTGGTAGAATATGTTGGAAAATTCTAAAACAATTAGACCTCTCGGCCTCGTGGACTATGATTCAATAGCCTATTCGGCCTTCGCCCGTAGTCCGTGCGGTCTCGAGGTCTAATTGTTAAATAGTCCATGATGCCGTAGGGCGAATTAACTATTCATACTGGTACTCACTATTTAACAATTAGACCTCCAGGGCAAAAGGACGACTAGTCAATAGCCCATAAGGCTGTAGGGCAAATAGGCTCTTCAAACCAGTTGGTATTCCATGAGGCCAAGAGGGTCTAATTGTTTTAGTTTAAACCTCCTAATTGGTCACAAACGAATGTTCAAATTAAATCATTAATGAAATTCGCTGATATTATAGCAAAATGGGGCTCATTGCTATTATGATTCACCATCTTTTCTCTACTAATAGGCTATCACAAATTGACATCTAGTAGAGTAGCCAATCAGCATGCAGGATGCATTTTAGACTGTTAGTAGGTTCATACTAAAACCATAGAAATGGAACCTTCTAAAAAGTAATTGTTCTGAAAAAAGATGATAGGCAAATATTTTATTACTAACAGTTCTAAACCATAGAAATGGAACCTTCTAAAAAGTATTTGTTCCGAAAAAAGATGATTGGCAAATATTTTATTACTAACAGTCTCTAAAACCATAGAAATGGAAACTTCTAAAAAGTAATTGTTCTGAAAAAAGATGATAGGCAAATATTTTACTACTAACAGTCTCTAAAACCATAGAAATGGAACCTTCTAAAAAGTAATTGTTCTGAAAATAGGTGATAGGCAAATATTTCTTTACTAACAGTCTCTAAAACCATAAAAATGGAACCTTCTAAAAAGTAATTGTTCTGAAAAAGGATGATAGGCAAATATTTCTTTACTAACAGCCTCTAAAACCATAGAAATGGAACCTTCTAAAAAGTAATTGTTCTGAAAAAAGATGATAGGCAAATATTTCTTTACTAACAGTCTCTAAAACCATAGAAATGGAACGTTCTAAGAAAGAAGACGACGAGGAAGCAACTGATGAAGAAGATGGACCTTCTCTTGAAGATGTTGATAAGGTAACCATTGTAGAGGATGGCCATTTGAGAACACTCGAGAAATGTAGAAAACACTTGCCTGCGGCTTGTGTTTTTTACATTTCCATCGTGTTCTCAAATAGCCGCCGTGTTTTATCACAGTCTAAAACACGGCTTAGGCTTCTTTATTTGTTAATTAAAAACGATTAAAGGCTGATAAACAATGAATATGTTTAGACATTGTCATGTTTTAAAACGTTTTTCGAATTTTATTAAATGAAGTGTAACACGAATAAAACAGTAACTGTATTATGGACCATAAATTTTCCTAACCTACACATTTAACTTTTTCACATTAATAATAACAAAATTTGGTCTGCTTTTCATGTAATTTCAACAGTTAAAAGTATGAAGTGCTTTCTTACTCATCGTGCTTTTCCATTTTTGAGCAGCCATCTGACCGCGTGGTTAGAAGCAAAGGACGCGTACGTGATGGAAATCTGGTTTTCGTGCACCTCTGGTCATTTTACTGAAGACTCAGAAATTGCTTAAATCCGTCGTTGAAAAAAAAAGCCCAACACTGACAAAAATGGTGTAAAAGTTTTAAAAGTTAAAATAAACGATTTCGAGGCTTTAGTCATCTTCAGGTTAAATTGTAAAGGTGGGATTTATAACAAGGGGATTAGTGGTAAAATATTTGTAGTGAAAAACGCTATAATTATAGGCAGAGAGGTAATGAGATATTTCGACTTTAACCATAAAAAACTGCGATGTTCTTTTCGCATGCCATAAGTGTTTGTTATGTTAAGATAGAAAATATTGTAAGTAGTTTGAGTGTTAAGTACTGTATGTTACATAGTGATTTTGTGTATAAGAATTTTCTTAGTTTTCACACAATATCCCAAAAGACACAAACGACAATAGACGTGTTGGTGTACAAAACAAAGAAATAATCCAAATTATTTTGTTAAGTGTACAACAACATGACTGCCATGAGGTCCAACTTCACCAACAGTTGTAATTAATTCTTTGTTTTTACTCAATCGCAATAAACACAGGGCGGACGTAGTTGCTGCACTTGGTAAGATCTTGGCTTTCCAGGCACAAGGTCCAAGTTAGATCGAGACACTTTGTCAAGATTTGAATATTTGTGTGACCTTCTTTTCTGCCTAAGCCAACTCAGCTTTCCATCCTCCCGGGGTAGGTAAATCAGTACCAGCATCTGCTGGGAGCTAATCTGCGATGGATTAGTGTCCCGTTCAGGGGGAGTCAGAGACTCTCATAAGTGCCGGCTCCATGGGCTACGAGCCTCGTTAAGGGTTTAGCTTTAGCTAGCAATAGACACAAATGACAATAGACGTAGCGGTCATTTTTGTGTCCCAAACAAAAGGAAAAGAATCAAACTTATTTTGTTAAGAGTAAACCAACATGGCCGACATGACTTCAGGTGAAAACTGGATATCGTTTTCTTTATACTATTAACAACAAATTTGCATCCAAAGACAGCTTTAAAGACGTACCTTACCTCACTTTGTCTCGCCTAACCTCACCCAATCTCACCTCGCGTCGCATCACCTTACTTCACCTCAACTCACCTCACCTCACCTCACCTTACCTTTCTCGTATGTTGTTAATACTTTAGGAGAACACGTCGCTGTTGGACTCTTTGACAGGATGTCCTTTGGAAGACGATATTCTTCTTTTCGCCATTCCAGTTTGTGCTCCATATATCACCATGCAGAATTACAAGTGCGTGTTGCAGTGAAGTAAAACCGATATGGCAGAGTGCTTGTTAACTATTGGCAAAATAAACACAAGATTTGTTTGTCTTTTCAGTGAATACCCCAAATCGTTGTATTTTTGCTGGCCTTTATAAATTATCTTCTGTGAAAACCCAAGCCTACCTTTTTCAATTATTTACCCCGCCGATTAGCTTTATAAGTGCCGAGACAGCTGTCTTTAGTTGGTATACCATTCATGCTTACTATTTGTTATGGTATGTTGAAGGTATACTTCCCGCCACTAACGTGGAAATTGTGCCAATATTAGAATATAGTTCGTAGCATATATGTGTACTTCATATATATTCATTCTTTCTGAAAAGAACTCCAAAGTTTTCATTTAAAAACTTTTTACAAGTTTATTTTATGTTCCTTTTAAAATAATAGAATCAAACTCAAATAGCCTCTTGCAACCTTCCTTTTTCAAGCAAAGTGCGTTTAGTTGTGAAAGAGCATAATGTATATTCTGTAGTCTATAATATAATGCATTTGAGTATGGATTTTTGACTCATCCTCTTTATAAGAACCTGTGCAGTTTATTTCTTTGTTGGGAGTCAGGTTGGCATAGTGGTCATCAGTCGTGCCTCCCACTGCTACGACCCGGGATCGATTCCTGGGCTCGGTATGTGGGCTGAGATTTGGCGATCTCGATCTGACTTCGAGGGTTTTTCTCCGGGTACTCCGGTTTTTCTCCCTCTACAAAATTGACTTTAACGAGAAGATTTGAGCGGTCAAGCAATTAAACATTAACCTCTGGCTAGGAAGAATGGGCAACCACAGTTGACGTTTAATAAAGTATTTATTTGTTTTGTCGCTATTATGTTCCTTTCTATCTATTGTTTTGACTTTATTGTTTTCTTTGTTTTGTCACTATTATGTTCCTTTCTATCTATTGTTTTGACTCCATTGTTTTCTTTGTTTTGTCACTATTATTTTCATTCTATCTAGTGTTTTGACTTTATTGTTCTCCTTGTTTTTGTCACTATTATGTTTCTTTCTATCTATTGTTTTGACTTCATTGTTTTTTTTGTTCTCTGTCTCTCCTAAACCTAAATTGATTAAGTAACTGATATCCATTTTCGCGCGCTCTGATTGGCTCCTGTATCTCGCGATATCCATGACAATTAGTTGTTCTTGAAGCGGAAGTAAAAATGACAAGGAGGCGTGCTAAATGCTGTTTTAGTATTTTGGTAAATACTAAAACAGTTATTCCCCCCCCCCCCCCACCTTCCCCTCCAGGGTCGGTAGCTTTCGCTAGATATATATTTTGACGCTTCTCTTCTTGGTTTATATCCAGTATTTATTCCCCTCTCTTTTGGGGAATAGTTGTTAGGTAGCATTTGAAGTCAGGTCTGAGAGTAGAATTGTTTTCTATTTGTAGATACAAGGTAAAGCTAACACCTGGAACAGGACGAAGAGGCAAAGGTGTGTGGCAGCTGTAATCTCTCGAGTTAAAGCATTTTTTGTTTAACTAAACTAGCACCAAAGGATAGGTCTTTTAGTTAATTTAGATGAATCAATATTTCAATTTTTACGATCTGCGAATTTGGTTTAGTTGATTTAACTTAATAACTCGGATTAAAATCAATCAATGTATTATTTAAGGGTTAGTTACTGGAAGTGAGTAGTTTGTTTTCATATATACCCACGAGCTGGTGATAAAATGAACGATATATGTAGATAATGGACGGGGCGAAGCCGAATTTCGAGTTCATTTGTTACTGAGTCTAAAGCTGTTTGTGACGCTGAAACGAAATACAAAATTATGTTTATGAAACGTTTTTCCATTCGCAAGGAAGAACATGAACACAAACCATGAACCGCTTTAATCTGTCTCTTTACCCTAAAGGAATCAATTTATTCGATTTTCAATTATAGTTCTCCCTCCTTCAACTACTTCAAGTCCTCTTGTTGCGTTTAGATTTTTTACATCGTCCTGACGATGATCGTACTAATCGAAAACGTTTGCAACTTTTTTTATTTAATCATCAAGAAAATATACCTATTTTATTCATCTTATAAATATTGGCGATGATGACTCAACTTTATGATTGATTTTGACAAATCTTGTGTGTTGATTTTCGACAGTGAACGAAGATTTGATATTTTGAAATTATTTTATTGATTACAATGAGATAATACTTGTATCTCATTGTAGTCAATTTATTTAACTTTGTTATCTAATAAATTGTTTATTTTAGCTGCCAAAACGGCTCTCCACGCCTTCCTTTCTTCAAAGGATGTTAGCCAGCGAGAAAAAGACCTTCTAAAAAGTGTTAAGGTAAACAGTTTTGTTATTGTAAATATTGGTTATTCTCGATACGTTGGTCTAAAGACCTTCTAAAAAGTGTTAAAGTAAACATTATTAGTTTTGTTATTGTAAATATTGGTTATTCGCGATACGTTGGTCTAAAGACCTTCTAAAAAGTGTTAAGGTAAACATTATTAGTTTTGTTATTGTAAATATTGGTTATTCTCGATACGTTGGTCTAAAGACCTTCTAAAAGGTGTTAAGGTAAACATTATTAGTTTTGGTATTGTAAATATTGGTTATTCTCGATACGTTGGTCTAAAAACCTTCTAAAAAGTGTTATGATAAAAAACATTATTAGTTTTGTTATTGTAAATATTGGTTATTCTCGATACGTTGGTCTAAAGACCTTCTAAAAAGTGTTAAGGTAAACATTATTAGTTTTGGTATTGTAAATATTGGTTATTCTCGATACGTTGGTCTAAAGACCTTCTAAAAAGTGTTAAGGTAAACATTATTTGTTTTGTTATTGTAAATATTGGTTATTCTCGATACGTTGGTCTAAAACCAGTGCATGAAAACCGTGTGTGATCATGTTGGGTCAGGAGATCGTAATTTGTCGTGTCTCGTAATCTGTCGGAAGTAATACAAAAATATATTTATGTCAAAAAAAACTTGCACCAGATGGTTGATCTAATATTGCCTGGCGTTATAAATCGATGATATCGGCAATCGATGAAAATCGATAGCTATCGATGTCCATCGATCAATTAACTTTTATCGATAGAGATCGAGTGGTATCGGTGGACATCGACTGCTTCTAGTTTTTGTGCACCGCATTTTTGACTCCGTCGTTTGTCGTTCTTATGGCATATATTGGGTAAATTGTCCGCACACTAAAGCTGTATATGATATATAAGTGGTTTACAGTTTAGAGCTGTCAACATTCTATATTTTTCAATAATCTTTAATATTGGCCATGTACACCCGGAATATATCAGACTATACCAAAATGGACCAGGTGGGGGGATATACGCCTGGTCAATATTCCTTGCAGTCTGTAGAGATGTAAACATCCGCCGCAGTCATGTCTGATGCGACACCGTGCGCATTGCACCGATTTGAAATTTACATACATATTCAACACTGCACCGATTTTATAGACATTGTTTATAAGTGTGTCAATGTTTTATTATTGTTGTAGTGTATTCGTAAATCTCAATACAAATCTAAAAAACAATTCAAAATGAACAGTTCATTGCCAACTAGTCAATGTCACTGAAATGTCACCCGGGATTGTCAACAACTGATCAACAGCGGAAGGTTCCATAACATGTTTGATTGAAATAAGTTTTAAAGTATGCAATTTCCGATCGGTGAAAGGAAAACAGATTATTGTTATTTGAATCAAGACTTCTCAAGTGTGTCCTGTCGATATCCGTCGATATCCATCAATGACATATGAGGAAAATATTGTGATTATCGATAGATCGAAATCTATCGATTTCAATTAACTAATAGTCATCGACTGATATCGATAGACCGATAGGTTCACCAATGATCGATTTCCATCGATTGATAACGCCAGGAATATTGTGAGTGAATTTCTAGCCATTTTTACAAGTTTCGGCTGGCCATCATTATCAGCAATAATAATAATAATAATAATAATAATAATAATAATAATAATAATAATAATAATAATAATAATAATAATAATAATAATATTGATAATAATAACAAATACAATACCTTCAGTGCTTGTTTCAAGATCTTTTCTTAGCATTAAAGCTTCCTGAAGTTCTTTTTCTAAATCCAAGTTCTGTACTTCATGTTCTACAGATTGTAATGTAATACTTCGTTTAATGACTGACAAACCTTAATAAAAACTTATTGCCAGCTGGCTAGCTCGGATAATGTCCGTCTGGCTTGTCTCCATCCTTCATAAACAAAACCCAAAAAAACGTACGGCAATCATATCTAATTATATAGACTAAAGACTTTTTTTAATACAATAGCGTGAAAAATTATGTTTCGTTAGTTTAATATCTGTTGTACGGGTTATTAATGTCACCCTCGGTAAATAAAGATTATTGTATTGTATTTTGCATAATACGAGCTGTCGGTAGTTCCTTTTGTCGACCAAAAATGTAGTGCGAATAAAACGAAAGGAAGACTATGGGAGGTTCAAAATGACAGTACTTGAATAAATAATGCTGTTAAAAGCCATTACATTTTTTGGTAAACGATCAAAACGTTATACTTTGAAAAAACTGGTTTTCAGGGCTCGAAATTTCAGCCAATAAGGTTGCATTTGCTACTCAATTTTTCCAACTGCGACAAAAACTTCAATAATCATCGTAATTTTTCGACCAAGCAACATCTCCGACAGCAACCTCATCACTACTTTCCAACTTTTTTTCAAAAATGTAGCGAGTAAAATTTTGCATCCAGTCTCAAAAATGCGAACAAGAATATTTTTTAATTTCGAGCCCTGGTTTTAGTAAGCAAGCATTTCCTATTAACAAAGAAACAAAAAATATATAATCTTGATACCCATTAGTTTCTTTTTAAGAGCTGTAATTTCCTCCTTCATCTTGTTGGTTTCGACTGTGTCGATTACTTTGCCTTTTGATTGTCCATCAACTGTGTTAATATCATCTTTTTCTCTCAATGCTTTCATCGAATCTAACAAAAATGATTCCAAACATTTTCTAATCACAGATGGCAAACCAAACTCACCACATTCATCAATAAAATATTGGACATCACCACAGCCATCACTGAGTAACTATTCAAACTAATCAACTATTACCTCTTCACCTATCACTAAACCATTATCGCCCGCAAATTACCACGAGACCCACCACTACACCCATTACTAAATTCGTGATTACTATTACATCAATCACGACACCCCTCCTGACCATTGCTAAACCTATTACAACCATCAATAACTGACTAAACCAATCAATCAAGCAACTATTAACATTAAAACAATCAAGACCAAAAACAAATAATTTAAAAATCCATCACAAACATCAAACTATCCATTTAACCCATCACAAAAATAACTTAACTAATCAGAACAATTACATCATCAACATCAAAACATTCCCAAATCCGATAACTAAATCCATCACAAACATCATTAAGGTTAACACATTTCAGCCCACCATCAACAATATATTACTATTAAAGTCTTCACGAAATCTACCAAAAACTCAAACTTATCATAACTTGGAACTTTCAATTAAATTTTTCAAAAGATTATATATAACTATACGAATACCTTGTAGCTTTCTAGAAAGATTTGATTTCTCCTGTTCCAACTTGTTGATTCTTCTTTCATAGGCCTCAACTGATACGCTGCTTGGGGCTGATACAAAACAAATGCTTGCTAAAAATGTTCCGTTTGTAACTGCGTTTTGATACTATAATAAGAGCTTTTATGTCAATAAAAGAACTGTTTCTCCAGTTAAAAACTTTTAATTAAAAGCAATTCAAATTAACGGTCATTCGCTTAAATTGCCTGATGAGTGTGGATGTTTTACAACCATACGAAACAGGTCAGTAGCAATACAGCGATGAATTGCTTCTGAAGCCTGAAACTAACTTTAATTTATTGTTGTCGAAAGCTTGTCAGCCCACGTGGTATTCAGCGGTTTTCCCATAGTCAATTCAATATAGCAAATTTTGTGTCGTTATGCAAATTAAAGCAAGCTGTAAACTTCCATGAAATGCTTTCAACCACAAAAAAAGTCTCAAGCGTACTGTTCACATATACAAAGAAATAAGAGAAAAATAACATAAATGCCCTTGGCGGGAATCGAACCCCACATCTTTGGTTTACTAGTCCGACGTGTTAAGCACTACACCACAAGGAACAACCACGCTGGTAACGCAGCCGCACAATGTTATGCAGATGGTAACTGTTGGGGTTCCCAGGGCGATATTTTTCTCTATTGGTAAGTTAAACACCGTATATATTAGATGCGCCTACTGTATATGGTATCATGTGTAGATAACTGTAATAGAAATGCGTACGATGTGTAGATATATAGAAAGAAGAGAAAAATAACATATAATTTTATAGCTTTTGGCGGGAATCGAGCCCCACATCTTCGGTTTACTAGTCCGACGTACCGTTCACAAACTGACAGTTCTCACAGTTTTTACAGAACTGAAGAGGATTAATTTTATGGTAGTAAAATGGTTCTTGGTTTTTTGTAAACTTCTAATTGACAATGACTATGATATAAGAGATTTTCTTTACTTTGTTTTAGACAATGAAATATAGTTCGCGTTTCTGAGATTGTTAGAAAAGCGGCTACAGGCAATTTTTAGGCTGAATCATTCATTTTGTGATACGAGCATAAACGTTGGCATATATAAACTTTAGACCCATCACTATGAATCCAAACATTAGGTAGCCCGAGTAAACGCGTGTACGCGTCTAGTTCTCACAAAAATAGAAATTGGTTTGGATAAATGGCTATTTTAGATCTTTTGATTTTTAAACAGAAACATATTCACTTAAGTGAAAACTACCCAATTAATTAGATAATAGAATGACCGTAAAGCAAAATGAATAAAGAATAGAGATTAATCTCTAATTTCCGGAAATAAAGATTATTATCTGAATAACAATCGAAATATTCCAAACAATTAAATAGCTTTGGATTATCGTGACACGATTTTAATAATTATCATGATCGCAAGAAAATTTTTTTTCGAGTTCTTCAGTTCGATCTGTCTGCATTTTTTAATTCGGAGCTTTCCAGGGGAAAAATCAGATGATATTGAAAACAGTCCTTAAAGTCATGAATTAAACAAAAAATTACGAATATAAAATAACTTTAGACATCATTAGAGTATGTTGAACTCAACAGAACATATATTATGTAACCTGAATACGGCAGCACGCATTTATTATAAATTGAACTAGTTTTTTTACCTTTTTTAACAGGGGGCTCTGGTGATGGAATATGGCTTCCAAGCTGTTTGACTAACTCATGTGCCAAATCTGAAAGCCGACTGAAAAGTAAGAGCAATTACTAATCATCAAGATACCAATTAAATTTCTAAATACCATGTACATAGAGTTAAAAACTCAAATCAACAGACCTCTGTTGAATTGATATCTAAAACTAATGAAGTGCATTGAAGTTTTGTACAATCCATACAACTAGTAAAACCCCAAGGAACAAGTGTGAAACTTTTAATCATCACATTACCATAAGACGTTTCTTTAGTACTACAACTCCTTCCTTCATGATAGAAGGACAAAATAACAGATTTGAAAGATTTTCTCAACAGCTCAATATGTTATTTTCAGATCATTAATTATCAACGAAAACAAGAGAAAGTGAAAAATAGAAGCCGAAAAAGACTTAGATTAAAGTAGTGGAAGAAGAAATAAGGGAATAAAACAATACTGCAGATATTAGAAAATAATGGAGGTAAATAACATCACGCCCAACCCCAGGTGTGAGAAACTAACGATAGGAAACAAAGATGATGATGAAGGTGATAACTATATACCTTCTTTCTGTAAACGTGAAGCCTATAAATGGCAAATGATGTCCAGTGAATGGTTGGACTGACGTTGGTCTTGAGGATTCCTATCAAAGGGATGAATATGAACAGTTTAAACAACAGTATCTAGAGTATACTATAGTAGGTAACGTGCTAGTTTTCGCCAGATACTACCCAGTATTGATTTTAATCAATTTAAGTGGCCACAAAATATCATAATATATAATAGTATATATAATATTTCCTTAATATTAACCAAGAAATTTCTTCCACATAAATGATTTCTATTTTCAGTATTGTTTCAGTTTAATTTGAAATATCTGGAACACGTACAATAATTTTGGTTTCCTAGAAACAAAAGTTATTTCGTCACTTTTTTAAACAATGGATTTCTTATTTTTTCACTTTTTTGGATTTTTCCGAGTATTTTGCGTTCCTGCCATATTTATAAAAAGTCCTATAATACTAGCTGTTACTGTAAGCAAGGGGAATGCTGCTCGCATATTGTTTATTATTTTTAAAAGCCGGATTCCTTGACTTTGTTCATGAAAATATTGCAAAGTTGATAGAGTGTATTTCTTTAAGTTTATCATCAAGTAAAGGCAGATAAACATTGAACATGTTTAGTGACTATGAAATTGAAATGTTGAAATGAAAAAGTGGGCAAAATAGTAGTAACTTGAATTTTTTCTCCATGGAACGAGAAAAACCTTGGCGAGGTTTCAATTTAAAATTCATAGTTGACTTTGTATAGCAATTATCCAACTCAAACTATAGTGTTTGTTACATTTGTTAGTAGTAAGCAAGATGTTGTTCATGCGTGTTACTTTATGAAACGCCATGTCGATTGCACAAACAGTTCCCGATGCATTCGAACAACCAAACTTTTCTTTGGTTGTTTTTCAGGTTTTATAAGGTTTTACAAATCGTGAATAAAGACCATGCTTTAGCTGGATAAAAGTTCAAACGTAAATACATGTATAAGATACCATAAATGATTTTCAAAACAACCCGAGAAGACCTCACGTGGAGTTTTTGAATGCGTCCCGTGGGAACACATTATAAATCATGTTATTCTTAAAGTGTCTTGGCAAATATTGAAAGACTCAAAGCAAGTTAAAAACAATTACAAATCATTGTCCAGAACTATTTTTAAAACTTCTGTTTCCGTTGTCGCACTGTTAAAGAATTCTTCGAGTAAAACTTGTCTGATTGTTTGTTCTCTGCAAAATAAATCTCTTGGTTTTCACAACCTCAACCTTCATAAATAGAAGCTATGTATACAGATGCCCGACTTCTGTCGAATGTTTCCTTTATTTGGTGTTACGTCAATTACCACTGGATTTTTCATGCCAGCTGCCCTCATCAGTTTTTTCCTTTGCTTTGTTTGTACAGTACTTAGCAGTAAGGGCAAGCATTGGGATACAAGGAAGATAGGATCTAAGGTTTTTTACTCTTGAAAAGGCTTCTCTGAATGGGTTTTGACCTTTTTTACTGGTCTTTTTGCTTGTCTCTGTTTGCCCCCTAAAACAGAGTAAGATAAAATAGAATTTCATATTTGTGATTTTCTAAAAAGACATAGTGGACTTTATTAATAACTAAACACAATGAGGATACACAATAAATATAGTAATTTCGAAAATACAAGTGTGGTAAACATTACTCAGTCAGAAGTAGAACTACACTAATGAAGATGAGTAAAAAAGAAGTTATTTCTCAAGAACCTCTTTCGAGAAGAGAATCAAGTTCTCGTACTACATATATTAAGCAACTAAAAAGGTTTTAGGAGGTAAAGCAATGCTTTTTTTTTTTTGTACGTGCATGTACATGTAGTTGAGACTGCATAAGCTTAAGCTTATATAAACTGAACGCTTACCATCCTAATACGGAGTGAACTTCGTCGAAAGCTAATGCCACAACCTGTCGGCCAAGTGTTCCCTGTTTAAGGTTTTCAACCCATGTTTTTGACAACCAACTCTCAGGACTTCCATACACAATTTCGAAGGCCCCACTTTGTATTTCTTCGTCGTCTTCGTCGCCGATGGCCGCCGCTGAGATACCAATTTCCCGTAGTTGTTTAACTTGATCGTTCATGATCGAAGTTAATGGCGATATTACGATTATGGTGCTCTTCTGAATGTTTTTCATAGTTTTCATTAAACGAGGGAAAATTTGGAAAATCAAACTCTTTCCAAATCCTGTTGGTAAGATGCCGAATACGTCTCGTCCGCTTGCAAGACTTTTTAAACAGTTCTTTTGTTCGTGTTTAAGAGTTTTGACTTCGGGAAAGTCCTCGAGACATACCTTGATCGCTTCTTCGATATCCATTACAAAAAAAAATCACATTTTGAATTTAGCGCAAAAAACTTTGTAAACAGATATAGAAAAGTTCAAGAATCACGTAAGAAGCCGACGCAGAGTGATTGATGCACACGTACCTATAGCTTTTGACAAGTTCTGTCATCAAGTGTTTGAATTGACCAATCAGAGGGTATACCAGAAGCTGGTATACTGGAAATCGATACTGAATAGAATTACTACAGGCTCTCCCTCGCCTCTTCCTCTCCCCTCCTCCCCAATCCACCTTTCCCTCCCCAGTCCCCCTCCCCTCCCCCTCTCTCTCCCTCCC
>JAOTRI020121252.1:0-12135 GCA_028564885.2 Zoanthus sanctaehelenae
TTCAGCAAGGAAGTACTGGGCTCTAAAGTGAATCCGGATACACCCGGTTTAGTGTGGACGGTCGAATTCGATATGAAGCAGGTTAGTGTGGACGCGGAAACTTTCGTATACGGAAAGAAAAGTTTCCGGATACAAAAGTTTTCGGGTTAGTGTGGACGGGGCCTTAGGTGATATTTAGCAAGGAGTCTTCTCTCCCACACGCACCGACACAAGAGAATAGCTATGCTGTACCGCAAAAGAAGCTATAAAGAGGATTGGTACTCAAATCAACATAATTTGGGAAACCATTAGTCACGAGAATGAACGAGACACCAACCTGAAAATGATTACACCATTGACCAAAGGATATTTAGAATAACAATTTAAATTTACTTTGGCAGAGTAGTCAGTAAGGGCAGGAATTCAGAATACTCCGCCATTCTCTGTAATTTATTCCTGCCCATTCCTCGTTCTTAAAAATCAAGTGCGCAGTAAAAGCAAGAACAAGAGTGCTGGGGAATTCGAAGTTGCTCCAAATCAAAAATATAAAGCCAGACACGTCTTCAACACCCTGTGACCAATTGGAGCTAGACCAACCATCCTCTTAGTCCATAACAATATTTGAATCTTTACTACCAATGTCAAGTCAAGTTAGTAAGAAAGACCAACACCAGCAAGTTCCAGACATTCAATATTACCATGTCTCAGAAAGTTCCTGGACTTTAGAAGGCCGTCTGGGACGAGCAAGACAAGCCCAATAGTTATAGAGATGGAAATTAAAAAAAAAACAAAATGGACATGGATTAAGGTCACAGGCTACATTTAAGCCTACATCAAACGTTACCAGGTAAGCTCTTGAATGGAATCCACAAGGAAAGCTCAAAAACAGATTGGATCTTCCAGAACCACTGGTGTTGGAGTATGCTGATTGTAGCCCTATTTTCCCCAAGGAATTAAGAGGCATAGAAAAACAATTACTATTATAATACACATGAGATTAACTAGAAACAATTTATTAATATTGTTACCTTGTTGACATAAATATTCAGAGGTCACAAGATCTAGTTGACCTTGATCTAATTCGGTTTGCATGAAACCATCATCATTATCAACTCTCCCAGATGGCAAGCTTGATGATAAATCTTGTGTAAAAGTTTCAGCATCATCTATTACATTATTATTAGCTTCCTCATAATCACCAACTGTCTTGGTACTGGCTTTTTGGGTACCGGAGGATCGTGAACTCAAAGAAACTGGTTTTATGAAGTTTATATAATTTGGTACAAAGCCTCTTTTATACTGTTGAAGGAAAAAACGCTTTAATTTATATCTTATTTATCATCTTATACATAACATGGATTGAAAACAAATATTTTCTTTTGTATTTTTCATTGCTTTAATACTGTTAACAGCTTGAGCTCTCTGGTGACAATGCTATCCTACAATGTGGAACCATAAACTGGTGTGTAAAAGATCACTCAAGCTGCTAAGATGCCACTATAGTGGTCACCAGGAAGACACATTGTATACTTATGTATATAAATATATTTATTAAATTTTCAAACTTGAACATTGCATTTCTAGCATTCTGATTGGTTCACTTGATCTCGGTTATCAGCTCAGATACCGAATTACCATATATGGAAACTATAACAAAAAAATCTCGGTTATCAATTTATTAAAAGTCGAAGGATTCGGAAAGAGCTCATATAAAATTTAATAAAACAATTATTCCATTCGCACTTGTTAGATATGATATGCTTATAGCCAACTCGGCGCTAAGCTCCTCGTTAACTGTTTACCATCTCATATCCAATGTGTGCTCATGAATGGAATAATTACTTGTTAAATAATTTTTATATATCTATTAGTATATAAAATAGTGACAACTATTTAGTAATTAAAGTTATATAATATATATCAACATACTAGTGCTAAAAATATTTCTGTAAAATATACATAAATATATGGATAACAAAAATTCTAAAAATTTAATAGATAATATACCTAAAACTTTAACTTGACAGAAAGATGAATCTTTGGATATGTTCCATTTCCTTTAAAAAAAGAACATACCTAGCTCTGACATACACAGTTTCAAGCACTCAATCAGAACCAAGAAAATCTCTTTCATCTACATTTATCTAAAAGCACATATGCAAGTTACAGTCAATAATAGGTAACTACCTATAGATAATGTCACAAGTTCAAAACACAAGTTCCAATACGAAATACTAATTACATCTATTTGTACTTACCTTGGCAGGTCTTGTAATAGGCCAGAACTGTTTCTGCTGTTGAATACATCAAAACCATGTATCAGATGCAACAGATCTACAGAGTCCCACCTCAATTATGTACTTCTATAATTACTCACTACGAGTTTGTCAAGATAATCAAGAATCCAGAAGAAATCAATATTTTAATATCATCAACTAAAGCTTGTTAAGAACCCATTCAAGAAAAAAATATGACTATATTTTAAGTAACGTTCTATTGCTCATAGTACTAAGTAGGGACTAGTTAAATGAACTAGGAATATAATAGGAAACTGCTGCCAGAGTGAGGTAAATCCAGCCACCCCAGTTGACAGGGATAAATGCAGACCAAAGTTGGAATTGATCTGATTTGAACTGAAAGAACTTAAAATTGTTTACTTGAAAGTTTACCCTCATAGGGTCCTATATATACTTTTCTTGTGATACACCAAGGGGTATTTCACAGTCCATGTTTTATATTCACCATGCATGTGCCACACATGTTAATTTCTGTCCATACATTACAATGGAGGGTTCTACAAAATACATTTTTGTAATGGTTCTCACTTTTATGTAAATTGCAATTGATTGCTTTTTCTCAACACGCATGAAGCTGTTTTTATAATTTTCCTAAGGCCAAACCAAATATATTTGTTGAAAGATAGATTTTTTTCAAAATAATTTTGGTTGGTTGTTCAAATAATAAGTAAACATAATTGAAGCTGTTTCCATGCTTTTCATTAGTTCTTGTAATTCAGCAGTTTAAGAGCACTCGCCCAGTTTTCAGGAAGTCATGGGTTGCATCCTATTGGGAACTTAAATTCTTTTGTCCTAATGCTAGTGTCTTTGATATAGATAACATTCCAGATCAGTCTATATTATTTAGTTCTAAAGTACATGGAGACACAAGTTGCAACTGTATATTTGTTTATAAGTGCATTGCCTGCAGATCAAGCATTTATTAGCCCCTTTTGTTTTTGCAATGTTATAAAAAATATATTGACTTGTTTTCAGCATTTCCAATCCTGGCTTTTTAATCTCTAAATCTGCAAGTGACTCGATCTTCAATTTTTTTGCAACAGCACTCGCTCAAGATTCTTTTCAATGCTTCTAATAAACATGCATTCAATTGGTGATCTGGACAAACTTACACTTTGAAAATGCAATTTGTCAATATAACAGAAATCCAAAGACAGAAGGAATTCTAAAATGACAATGTCAGTGATTCAAGTTTACATTTGGCACATGCCATTGGACCAACCATGAAGCATGTAAGAAATGTGTATTAAATGAGCCAATCAAAGTGAGTACATAAATTATATCCTTGCGACTCAAACGAGTTATTGTGCACTAACAGACACCTCCTCCCCATTAAATCACCATGGTGCAAAAGTTTAAAATGGCTTTTATCCTAGAGATTTGGTTGCCAATACTCTAACTGGGGCTTTGCTCTGTATCTGGGACATTCCCAGATTTTCAAGGAGAGTTTGCAGGCATTTATGCTATTTATATATTTTTGAGCAGATAATTTTATACTCCTTATTGTTTAGAAAATGAAGATGCTTCAAGTAAAAAACACATTACTTCCAGTTTATAAAATCAACATAAATAACTAAATAACTATAATTTATTTCTGTTCATTTAAATCAACATACCGACACTGGCACTGTCTTGGGGCGTGCTTGATAAGCAGAGCAACAATGCCGCAAACCATTATGATTCAGTACATTTTGGACAATCTGTGGCATACATGACAAAGGTCTAGTCATTGCTTTCAATCTGTCTTCATCTGTGCCATTTCCCGGGACAGTTATTACAATATTAGCATTACTAAAATTATACGGTAATGGGGCTGATTTACAACGCGCTCTGATGTGATGAGAACGAATTTCCTCTGGTGATAAGAGATTATGATGTTGCTTAGCAGAATTGGTCCTCAACCTCCAGGTTCGATGAGAAGCAGACCTTGATGACACAAAAGCAGAAGTTGCTCTAGCTTTTTTCACAGATGCTTCCTGCCTTATTTCAGGTCGAACAGCCGGTGCCGATTTGCATCTTGATGTTACTACTTTACCCTTAACTAAACTCTCAGTAACAATACTTTTTGGCATCTTATTCACTGAAAAAACCTTGTTATAGTGTAGACTTTTATAATTAGCTGAAGTTGGCCTTGAAGTATTGGCTGGTGATGGTGATGGATTCTTCAAAGGACTTGATGGTGCTGGCCTTGTCCAAGCATTGTGGATTCTCATCTTCAAGATTGGTGCACTTTGAGTTTGAACATTTGCCTTATCAACATTGACTGGTAAAAATTCGTAAAGTGCATAAGGATCTAAATATTTACTTTCTGGTCTTTTCTCTCCATGTGTAATCCATAGATACTCATTGGAAGACATACTTTAATAATAAAAAGCACTGAAATATTTTCTAAAATGTAGTCAATAAGATGGGTATTGAAAACAACTTTTTTGGTAAAAAATGTAATGTAGGGATCACTGCACTTGAAAACATCATACTAGTACTCTTGAGCATCTTTTGTATACTAAGCTACTTTGAAGCTGGTCAATCTACTTGTGAATAATATTATCCTGCGAAAAAAAAAAAGAAAAATCTGTTAAATGAACAAGCATAAATTATTTTATTAATTTCATGTATTTGTTTTTTCTTTTGCATATGGGAAAATGAGGGTTGGTCAAATCCGTGTACATGTTATAACACACAAATTTGGTCTGGCTTAATTTAGTTTTCCATAATTGATAAACCAGTTGGGATTCTTAACTAGGAGTTAATTGGGAGATTTTACCATGACACTGAAAAACCGCTTTTAGGGAGTTGTAATTGTATATTACATAAAATTATTTATTATTTGAAAACAGGTGAAATTCATGGTAAAACATACATTAACTAAGTTAATATTATTTATAAATTTATACATATTTTACATAAAAAGATTCTAACCCAATGGAACACAATCCTAAAACAAATATATTTCCCCGCTCTTTGATGTTAAGGCTAACATAAGTCATTACCTTTAAAAATGTTTTATCATGTGCTTATGGGGAACAGACACATTAAGTAATGACCACAACTTTAATACAAGTTTTAGCTTGAAAAAGTGTGACACAACAAAGTTCGGGGAGGTCTGTCATATTGATAGACATTTAAAATAATTGATGAAATTTTCGCATTTGTAATTGTTGGTCGTTTAAAGTCTGTTTTTGGTTAGCGCTGCTTGACTTTGGAACAGCTGCTTAAGGCTTTAATAATGTGAACTTTGTAAAAACCTTTCGTCACGTAATAATGTCTTGAAAACGTAACGGAAGAATTATTATAAACTATAAACTTATTACTAAAACAATCAAAAAAGAATGGCCTTTTACACAATATTTATTTGAACAAAGTTCTGACCGAATTTATAACGGAAGAGCAGTATCAATGTTCTAGGCCGTAAACTAAAATATATATATTCTGCCACACAAAAGTCACGGACCTTTCATAACACCATCGAGTGTTCTCCAGTTCTCAACATAGCAACCGGCAACACAACTGGTAAACGGTGCTTACCGTATACCTTAAAGACTTTTTCTACGACTACGAAAACAAGAAAATGTCCCTTTTGAAATCATGGCTCATCTCTTTACCTTATTCCTCGAAGCCAGCAACTCAGACTCATTTTGCTAACGTAAATATTTCCAACTTTGATCTCCGGGGAGAACACAAAATGCACAACAGTTAACCAATGAAAGCCATTCTTGGTAAACGCCAAATGAACCAATACAGGACACGCTTCTTTCGCATGTCGCTATGGCAACGATGTAGTTTAAATATTGACAAAATCTGGCGTTTTTCTAAACAAAAGAAAATATAGTTGAAATACAGTACCGGTATATATCAAACGAAAACAACAATGAATGAATCCCGAGACAAAAGCAACAAAGCGCGAAAGAACGTAATGCAACTGAGTCAACCGCTACCGGAACAGTGGACGCTCGTAAAGGAATGGTATATGGAAAAAAGAGAGCCGTTCGAATCTTGGAGATCGCTCACCATTTCTCAGATTGATCAGTTGCGTAAACAAATGGCACAATCAATGACAGAATACCCTTCTGCGTTGAGGAAGTAGCATAACGGAATCTAAGAAGAATGTTTGCTTTGTGTTCGTCCCTTTGTGGTGTCACTAATGCTGGATGGTCGCGCACTTGTAATTGTGATTTATGGTTGTGCAAACTGTCGAAAAAAACCAACTCAGCAAAAATTGATTTACATTTAGTAATCATTAAAAATTTTGCTTTTTTCAAAACGAAATAAACAAAGATTAACAGCCTTGAGATTTCTAAAATAGGGCGAATGTCTTCGGTTTTGAATAGATGCTGCCAGGAGCCATGGGCTCCAGTGATGCTTCGTGTAAAGATCTAAGACGAAAACATTGAGACACTTTGTAACGCGTGTATTTTCTTCATTTTCTTTAATGTAAAATTAATTTTAAATAATTTTCACTCACATCTCTGCACCGTGAATTCGCTTTTAAATCAATAAATGACATGTACAAAAAGTCAAATGTAATATTTAAAAACAATTTAATTATTAGTTTCTATGATCTATATAATATTTTTTTAAAAACTTTAACTTCAGTTGAGTGAAAGACTACAACCAGCAAGATGCCTCCTAAACTTGCGCAAATTTCGTGTGACTTACGAGCCGTTGTAAACGCTAAACACCTCCTTCCAAAACAGCTAAAATCTCTGCGAGACAAGTTGAAACATCGTTTCCGAGAGTAAAATCGATTATTTCAAGTACCAAGAGCTACTAAAATGTAAAACACTACCCACTAACCCAGTCTAAATATATAATATCACCCCTTGGCGGCTTGGCCAACCGTCCTCTCACAATGTCGTTGTGAGACAAAAGCAGGATCGAAAAATTCTCCTTATTTAGCATCAGTTATTTAAATTTCTGTTCTCGGCTTAACCATAGTTTTTTGTCACTACTGAGCTTTAAAGTTCCCGGCTCAATATTGTAATCAACTGACTTTTGGGTGTCAACAAAGTTAATAGAAGGAAATTGCTTTCGCTTAAATTCCAAATACATAGCGTAGTTATATAAATGCACTGGCTTCGAGTGGGATACCGCATAATGTATCACTTGTATCTTCCGGGTGTATACGAAAAAATACAAGTGCATGACAATTGTTATTACCACGGTTTCTCATAAGAAACCATCGCATCATTAATTTATTGCACATTAAAGCCCTGCGCAAACGGTTTCAACATTTGCTTCAACATCCATTCGATTTTATGGAACAACAATGTTGAAACAGTTAAATTTCATCCCCTTTTAAACATGTTGAAACAAAATCAAAAGGATGTTGAAAAAGTTTAAAAGCGTTTAAACTTTGCTTTAACATTTTTTCAATTTTTCTTTTGTTCTCGAAAATGTTGAAGTTTGTTGAAAGCATAAATTTGCGCCGGTCTTTCAACGTTACGAATAAGCACATGCACGATTTGCTGTTACTCAAGATGGTGTTGTTAAGCAAACATAGCATTGAATGGATCGGAGGAGTACTAAAAGTCATAATTAAAAAAAAAATACAGAAAGGACTTTGAGAAGGGGATAAGCATTCAGTGGAGAAAATGTATTTGCCAGTAATAAAAAACTGCATATTTAAAAAGAAATCACCGAAACAAGCGAAGAAGAAGACAAATTATGACGTTTCCCGCTTCATTGACTCTTTTATCTATGGAATGTCTTTGAAAAATTGAGGTGGAAGCAGTATATACTTCAATAGATATTGAATTCTAGTAAAAACGAGATTAAATCGAAAATAGCTGAGCTCGGCCGGAGTTTTGAGTCTGCATGGTACTAAATACCAGACTTTTCACGCAATTTTGTTGAATTCAAAATCAAAACAAAAGCTGAAATCGTTTCCCTACCAAGTTTTTTTTAGCATCGTTCAACATTCGTAAACAGCGTTCGATAAAATCAAATAGATTTTGAAGCAAATGTTGAAACCGTTTGCGCGGGGCTTAACTAATATATGCTGACAGTTTGGGCGCCATTTCGGAAACGTATGCACAACAGTTTTGGCGCCAATTCGGAAACTTACGCACACAATTTTGGTGCCATTTCGGAAACGTAAACACACAGTTTTGGCGCCATTTCGGATACGTACGCACACAATTTTGGTGCCATTTCGGAAACGTAAACACACAATTTTGGTGCCATTTCGGAAACGTAAACACACAATTTTTATGCCATTTCGGAAACGTAAACACACAGTTTTGGTGCCATTTCGGAAACGTAAACACACAATTTTGGTGCCATTTCTGAAACGTACGCACACAATTTTTGTGCCATTTCGGAAACGTAAACACACAATTTTGGTGCCATTTCGGAAACGTACGCACATAATTTTGGCGCCATTTCGGAAACGTAAACACACAATTTTGGCGCCATTTCGGAAACGTACGCACACAGTTTTAGTGCCATTTCGGAAACGTACGCACACAATTTTTGTGCCATTTCGGAAACGTAAACACACAATTTTGGTGCCATTTCGGAAACGTAAACACACAGTTTTGGCGCCATTTCGGAAACGTACGCACACAGTTTTGGCGCCATTTCGGAAACGTAAACACACAGTTTTGGCGCCATTTCGGAAACGTACGCACACAATTTTGGTGCCATTTCGGAAACGTAAACACACAGTTTTGGTGCCATTTCGGAAACGTACGCACACAGTTTTGGCGCCATTTCGGAAACGTACACAGACAGTTTTCCCGCTATTTCGTTAGTCGCTCGCAAGTTAAGGCGGAAAAGCTAGGTGTGTTTAATTAGTAACGCAAAATATACAAAGGTTTTGCATGCCTCTATTTGGCGGCCATTTCAATGCATAGGATAAAGTTGAAAAGTTGTTTTCATTATTTATATTTATATCTTCAGACCTGTCAAGTTTTAAAAAATTTTATGCGGGAAGGTATTAATTAATGGTTGACACCCTCCAGGGGGATGTTTTGAAATTTGAGGTCCCCAGAAAGTTGTCTTTCTGAAAATTTTCTTTTGCTTTTTTTGAAGAACAAACCTGACGTTTTCATGCTATAAAATCTTTGCGTGCTCGTTCAGAAACGGCAAAAATAACAATTCTTTATAGGTTCGGGAGTCTTCCACCTTTTAGCCTTGTTTTGATATTCGTTTAAGACGCAAATTTCAGAACCTAGAAGGTCTTCCGGTTAGCATTGGCAAAAAGAAGGCATAGAGTGCTTTTTTCCGCTAGTACAGCTTGCGGTTCATAGTGAAACCGTGAATATTGTGCAAATAAAAAGCATGGGGAGTAATTGCCCTACAGGAAAAAACCTCGACAAGTTTTAAGTTTGAAAAATGCGGGAAGAATGTCACTTCATGCGTGTTGCGTGAAAAAAAACAAAAATGCGAGAATTTCACGGCAAATGCGGGACACTTGGAAGGTCTGTATCTTTTTGGTATATAGTTTTGTGGGCTTTCAGTTAGAGAGTTGCAGTGCCAATATGGACAAACTTGGTTCTACATCAAATATAATGTTATTCATCCTCAGCGCATATATTGAACATAAATGTGAAGAATTCAGCACTTTTAAATCTACACTGTATAGAAATTTTTTTTCTCAAAACCAGTTATCTCGATATCAAAAAAGTAATAGTTCTAAAGGCGTTAACCGCTTGAATGACGCTTAATTGATGTGCATGTTCAAATTGGGTTCTGGAATTCCACAACCCCTTGGGATATTCCTAATTACATATTTATTCATCTCATGACAACTAGTATTCATTCGACCTGAGTTAGCATAACGCTTTATCGGATTTAATTTTCAATATCATAGTTATTCACAGACAAAGTTGAAAAGTATTTATGAATGCATGTAACAAATCACCCATTGTCCGTCTTCAATAAAATGGTGCACGTCTACTCCTACACCTCTCTGCTCCGAGGAACGCAGCGGCAGAGTGCAGAACAGCATTAATTCTATTGTTTGATCCATACCATGATTCATTATTCTCCCAGGGTTATCAGCACAAAAAATGATACATTTTATTTAATTTGGTTATACTCAAAGTAATATATATCGCACAATATGAGTTTTATGTAATTGAAGAAAACATTTTGAAATAAAATAATTGATAAAAAAAATTAGGAGTTCAACAACTTTCCTACCTTTTGCGGTAGCACGATGTTCTCTCCTCAAGGCTTTTGTACGACTTTTGTCAAAATACCATGTTTCGTAAGCAGTCCAAAATCACCCGTCGCTCTAGAATAAGCAAGAGTTTTAACCCTGTCAGAACAATCGCAACAGCTTGTCAAAAAATAAAGAGAGCTATCTGTCTTAATAAATCGAACCACACGGCCTAAATGATACGAAAACTAATAACAACACTTCCTACGTCTCCGGAATTCTTCTGAGTCCATTTTCTAGTTATTTACGTATACATTTATAGCTGACTTCTATATCCAAGACTATGCCTTTGGGAAACACATTCTTCAACAAAAAAAAAAAGAAAACATAGCATTTGCTAAAATCAATTTACAAATATAATATTGAACCCCAAGAAAATTTATCAGTAGTGTGAAAATAGCTTAATTCTAGCTAAACTCAATTGACATTTGGGCTAAATCATCAACGTGCAGATATAACGATCATCCCGATGTTGTATTTTGACAGAACATAAACGTCGTTTGAGAGCAAAGAGTCGAATCTGGTAAGTTTGACTTGTTGGCTAGCTCACAGTTTTAACACAATTTTATTGGAGGCCAGCAAATTAAGAAATTACTCGCTGACAGTGTGATGAATCCAAAAAAAAATAAACAAAGGTTTGTTTAATAATTTAAACAGTAGACACTTAATCATAGGCCATAGTAAAAAATGGTACCATAGGATAACATTTAGTGATTCTAACATTATAAGAAGACATTTATTTTGGAACATTATGCTGTTGTAATTTTATAAGAAAAAATTTTGGTTAGTTACATATCAGTGATAACATTCACCGGCCGCCCAGCGCTGGGTCCACTAAAAAAAGAAGAAGAAAATCTGCTTACATTACATGGCGTGCTTAAGACCAGAAAGATATATATAATTGGTGAACTATTTTAATAGCAAAACCAACATCTTTCGTGTGATTGTTTTCTTGTTATATAAGGACGGACACAAGCTGGAATTAAAAACTGCCTGAAATCAAATAATACTTGATGTCGTCTGAAAAACATGTTAATTTTTCGTTAATAATAATCTTTTAAAAATTCTAATGCATCTGAAATTGCGCTTTTATTGTAGTTTACCTCCTTTCATTCGCCACTGCTTCAAATTAAATCTTTTGAAATAAAAAAATGATTATGTTTTATGATCAACTAAATCATTAATTTAGGTATACAAAACATGTCCAAAACAATACATCAGCAGTCTTTGTGCACTCGCATGCAACGCTCAGAAAGTGGAAAGTAGTGGTAGTGAGTTCGTATTTTTGTCGAGGATCGAGGGTAAAATGTCGAGCGTACTATGCAAAGACTGTCAAGGGTAACCTTAATTCTTTTTTTGCATTTTTTCATTAACGCTGTTTTTAATGTATTTGTTTCTATTTAGCTTTTATTGGGTTTTAATTGTAACAGATTTTAAATTATTGAAATTTCAAAAAAATTTGACCTTCGTTCTAATCAACC
The DNA here is from genome assembly GCA_028564885.2 of Zoanthus sanctaehelenae. NCBI lineage: Eukaryota > Metazoa > Cnidaria > Anthozoa > Zoantharia > Zoanthidae > Zoanthus > Zoanthus sanctaehelenae. The sequence goes on from JAOTRI020121252.1 coordinate 11,922, forward strand.
TACGAACACTGAAACTTACACAGTCTTGTTATCAGGTTAACTATTGTACAAAGAATTAAGTGACCCGTTACCATACAAAAAGAAATATTACATAGAAAGAAATCAGAGAAAAATATCATACTTATGCCCTCGGCGGGAATCGAACCACACATCTTCGGTTTACTAGTCCGACGTGTTAACCACTACACCACAAGGACCAACCACGCTGGCAACG
>JAOTRI020121263.1:0-12135 GCA_028564885.2 Zoanthus sanctaehelenae
AGCAAAACGCGATTCAGCCGCCATTGTTTTGGTGACTTGGCCGGCACTTTTCGCTACTAGTAGGCTATAACAAATAGGCTACTAGAAGCTCAACCAATCAGAACGCAGCATTAATAATAGCCTACTAGTTGGATTTTACTAAAAGCTTTTGTATCGAGCTTTTTAGACATACATGGAGGAAGTTAAAATTACAACAATTATAAATGAAAACGATTTATACTTTATGCCAAACGTGTGTTGTTTACTTCTGGTGGAGTTGTTATTCTGATTAAACTTGGTTTCCGCGACTTTTTTGAATCGCGGTTTTCTCTGTATAAAGAGATAGAGGTTTAGATAACGGTGTGATTTCTTACTCTTTACAGAGGTATACTAAAGGCAAGCACAAAGAACTGCCCAAACTGCAGCTAAACAATGGATTCTTGAAAAACTAAAGATGGTATGGGAGTGCATAAAGGAGTTCTTCGATCTTCGCACTATAACTTTTCCTGGAAAAGTTTCAGGCCTGTTGTTATTAATAGCCTTAGGTACTGCCGCTTGGTATTCAGATAACCATAGAAACAGCAGAAGATATTTTGTTTGTAATACAAACCAGCCAAACAAATCATTCATTGAGGAAGACTGTTTTGACAAATACGGCCAAGAATACGATGATAGATTTCCTCCAGATGCTTTTGTTGGTTTCTGGTTGATCCTTGTTTTAGCGTTGTTAGTGTACACAGTGTATGTATCAAGACATGTTTCGGTCGTGGAACAATATAAAAATGACCTTCATCAAATGCCTCGAAATAGACGCAGAAAAATGGAAGGCAGTTGTTCTATATTTGTGTCATGTATGATCCAATTAGTAGTCAGAGTTGCTGTTTTGGCTGTCTTTACATTTTTACAACTGACTTTACGTCCTACGAGTTTTCCAGCAACTTACAAATGCCCTTTGAAGTCTCCAGTAGAATGCAAAGAACACTTTTACAAACATAACAGAATCCTTAATTGGGTCAGCCTTGGTCTCAGTGCTACAATCTTCATTACATCCTTGATAGAACTGTTATTCTTAATCACAAAATGCTGTTCAAACCAACCAAGATACAGAAATCTGCAATTTACATGTTTTTTGTTGAATGTTGAAGATCCGGAACCACCAGAAGGTATTATTGTGTAAGGAATGTGGGATGGGGTAAATATGAAACGCATAAGACTTTGCTTGTTAACAAGAAGGTATTGCATGAAAGAGGTAGTGGTGTATGGGTAAATATGAGACATTTGATAATTTGCATCAGTGATCTGCCATTCAGTGATGAGGAAACGAAATAAGAACAAAAATATTGTGATGGTGGGGTGGGTGAAAATAAATCGTTAAATATTTTGCATACAGTAATCTCAACTTAGATGTCTTTTTACTGTTTCTTGACGAACTGAAACAACAAGAAATTAGTTATTTTGTAATTTATATTTTGAAAATTTTCATTTCAGGAACAGAAATGTCAGAAAAACATAATCAAGACTTTTACATTAAAGGAGTTTACATCTTAAGAAATAGATATTTTTAAGATTTTACACACCACACGTCATTTGAGAAAATATTGAAGATGGAATATGGTTATTTACAAACGATCAAATTTCATTTTTATCCTACTCTTATTGGACGAAAGGACAACAAATGCACGTGAACAGGTTTCGATGTTTCCTGGCAACTGACACTCTACAGCGAGCAACAATATGTTATGCACCGGTAAAAATCAAAGCAGGAAGTTAATTGTAATTCAATGTTTATTTAAAAGTTCATTCATTCGATCCATGCCAGCCTCGTCAATGAGCAAATAACTTTTACACAGTCATAGCAGCTAAATGATTTCAAACAAAAACTGCGCAAGAAATTTATAATGTCTTAATCCACTCAAATCATATTTTCCCACAATGACACCAAAGTAACTTTTGCACATCATGCTTGTATGTATCTGTGTATTGAACATCAGAACTTAGAAAGAATTGCACTCTGTTGCTAAGCAAACAACGCTTAATTTAAAATTTGCCAAAACGTTGGGATTTTTTTGATACAAACATCTGCTATTTCAGCTTGCTGCAACAAAATCAAAGGACAGGCGGCAAAATTGGAGCTTTGTTGGAAAATGTTTGGTCACCGCAACAAATTTAATATTATAAAACAACTCTTCTTCTTTTATTTACAAATATGTATTATATTTGGAAATCTGGATTTTTGCTGCAACTTTGCCTGAGCCTTCATTCACCTCAAATCAGTTGCAATGCATCACGGGTTATCTAAAATACTTTTGCGCGGGTGAATCCACCTAATTAAAGATTTTGTTTTAGTCTCAGACCAAGCTACTAATCTGTTTTAAAAAACACCCAAATGCTTTTTGTTTTTGATAAAACTAACCACAAAGCAGAGTACAGCTGGCGAGACCTGGCACATCTGCTGTTATGGCTCCTTGTCCATGAACGACACATCGTCAGCCGATCGAAACACGTAGACCAACAATGTTGCCAAATTCACAGTGCCAATAAACTTTTATTCGATATGTGCAAGATTAACCCTTCTTAGCCCTTCATGATGAGCTCAGGCACCTATAAAGGGCAAAAGCGCACACAAAAATAACAATTTTGTGTTCTGAAGTTTGAGACCACCCTTTAGAAAATTAATTAAATTTTGGCATGTACAGTCACGTGAACAACTTTTATGTAACATCATCCCAATATTCTTTGCCCAGTCCACCGGTTTATTTCGCGGGAGAAATAAGAGCTAGAATATACCCTACCTCTATCCCCTAAAACACCCTTTTCATACATTTCTTTGTGTAGATGAAGATCTTAAACAAAGTTTTTGAGATAATTAATGCACGATAGATTATTAATGTGTCAATTAAATTAGTGAGATTTGTAACATTTTGCAAGTGTTGCATCTTCTCCTGAAAATGACTTTTAGTCGAAAACGTTAGAATTTTAAATCTTTTAACAAATTGTAGCCTTTTACTATTTTATTTAACATTTTCAAGCGATTTTAATGACACCAAAGTTCTAAGGGTTTCTGTGTTGAGTTGGAAGGAATTACAAAAGAAAGAACGTCTGATTTAGCAGGTTTTGTTCCCTTTGATCCGTAATGGTGAGGTTCTCTGGAAAGTTAAGTTCGATGTTCCCATTGAGACCAGTCATAAACTGTTTGTAAAAATAGATAAGAAACGATACAAGCTCTAAGTTTTAATGAAACTCCAAACTATACCATCATTATTATAGAGGGAGAACTTGGGGGAAGATAAGTTGGTTTCTGATTTGGACTTTCTTAATAATTTTGATAGACTGGATGGGTGATGGACAGGGTGGATGATAGACTACTAGAAACAGTGCAAAATTAATGTTTTGTGAATATTTTTCATTTTCATACACAGCTACTCTGCAACTTCTTGAAGAAAACCAACCGACTATCAACCCATTGCCTTCAAATCCAGGTAATTTGACTCTAGCTAATCTAACATTTTCAATACTTTAGCTTAATCTGGGGGAGGGGGAGGAACTTTACAGGTCCGTTGTTCACTGTATAAAGGTTCCCAAACCATCCAGCCTAAAATTAACTACAGCGTATATAAGTCACAAAAATACAGAGTTAAGGTTTTACACTTTTTACAACATGTTTAGTACAGTGTACAATAATGCTTCACTGATAAGAATTCATTTCATCGAGTTTTGATGTATGCTAATTATTTTTTCTGTCTTGAATTCAATTGATAAAAGCTCTTTTTTATCTAATTTAAGTAACATATAATCAGCAAGACCGTTTTCAATCTCTAGTTTATAATGTGTTGCTAGTAATCCAGCTCATGGACTTTTTAGAAAGAGCTAAACCATTTGAATGTCAGTTGAGCCGTCATATCTCCAAAACTAAAAACTGATAACAAAATCGATATAAGAACTTGTTAAACAACTTTTTTTTTCTGATCCGAATCAGTAAAAATCCATTGTTATATTGAATATAATATGAATATAAATTAATGGTGACTGTTTTAAAAAGCATTCTCGTTAATCATGTTTTGAAATTTTAGAACCAGGAACAAAATGTAAATAAACATTTTCTTATGCAAAAGAATTCTAGTTCTCTACAATTTTCTCATATTTTCACTTAATATTTGGTAGTTGATGGTTTTCTGTGTTTTGCACAGAGCACAGAGAATGTAAATTCTGAGAAATCGCATCAATCATTATCGATTCTTTTTGAGTCCTTACCAAAGCAAATATCAAGTATTAGCTATAATTGCATGGCTCCAGTAAAACGCTATAACCAAGACGATAACTATATTTTAACCCAAGTTAATGTTAATAGTTTTAGTTTCTAACTCTCGCTTTCCATGCTTTTTTCAAAATATGACATTTACTTTGCGCAATCCAAATTGAAGCGAATAGTTTGCAATCTCCATTCAAAAACTTTAATTTCAAATTATCTTAGTTTGTTTGAAACAACTAGAAAAAAACTAAGTAAAAAAAAGAGCTGTTGCATAAAACAGCAAAGATTTTCTATCCGATGTCAACTCAGTCCTTCTAAAATCGGAACTCAAAGAAAGCGAAACGCGAAACTCAAAAACTTCTGCTGGCAATAATTCTAAATCAAAACTTTCCAAATAGAGTTCCCAATAATATCTTGTTTTTTTTTTTCACAGGTTGTGATTACGAAGAGCTCACGCTTAAGATAAAAGAGAAATTTTTAGCCACAACTGAGAACCTTGCATTTGAAGAAATATGTAGGAATAAACTTAAAACTGACACAATATTTACTAAACTTCTCCTCCTGAAAGATCGGACCCAGCATTCCTTAAACTTTAAGAAAAGAAAAGACAATTTATTGTCTTATACTAAAGACGCTTCAACAAATTTCATTGAACAAACTTACCAACTTTTTATGCCCGGTGAGGACACTGCAAATCCGAAATTGATTTTTATTACAGGTAGAGCGGGCATTGGTAAGACAATGTTTTCAAAAAAATTGGTGAGAGATTGGGCATCAGGTACTTTGTTTCCTAGTGAGGAAATGAATAACAAATATAAGTTCGTTTTTCTCTTTTTCTTGCGCCAGCTCAATGAAATTGACGAACCTTTGTCACTCCGTGATTTCCTCAGCTTGTCACACGAACTCGACGCCAATGAATTTGAATTTCTATGTAAAAATCCCGAACAAATTCTCATTGTGATGGATGGTTTGGATGAATTTAAAAAGGAAGTTCATGTCGATAGTTTAGTCCCGCGACAGGACAAGCAAAGCATTGAAACTATATGTTCCCAAATTGTAAATCGTTCTGTACTCAATGGAGCTACTGTTGTTGTAACAAGCCGACCTAAAAGTGAACAACCTATTCAATTCAATAGAAAAGCAGAAATACTTGGATTCCAGCCGGATGACGTTGAAGATTACTTCAAGAGGTTTTTTGGAAGCAGTGTTGAAAATGCTAATGTTGCACTTGGCCATGTTAAAGAAAATCCTAATGTTGCAGGACTCTGTTACGTTCCGGTAAACTGTTTCATTATATGCATGTATTTCCAATGGTATCTTGAAAATCCTGTGTCTGGTGCCGCAGAATACAAACTTCCCACAACAATTACGGAGTTGTATCAAGATATTCTCAAAATGTTTACATTAAAACACCACAAGCATTACAAAGGAAAGAATTTCTCAGATACACCAGATGTTACACCCGTTTTAGACGAGCTGTCAAAATTATCTTTCGAGTTACTTCAAGCAAAAAAATACGTTTTCAACCAAGAAGACTTACAAAAAGCAAAAGGAGATGAAAGTCTTAGCAAAGTGCTAGAAAGTGGAATTATACATTCTATTCCTGGATGCAGAACTGGTCCATTTAATGTTGAAACAAAATATTGCTTTATCCATTTAACTTTTCAAGAATTCTTAGCAGCTCGCTACTTAGTAAAGATAAATATTGAACGTGCTTTAATACTGCAACCCTATGACCAGAATCTAGATGTTGTGATTCAGTTTGTGTCAGGTCTCTTAAAAACTGCATCACCGTCGGATAAACCACATAAATATAAACAGCTATCATTCATATATCGTATTACAAAAAATAAGTTTTTACTGGCAATCAATTGCATGTTTGAGTTTGGAAATCCTTCGTTTGCGACACAAGTTGTTGAATACAACGATTTTACTAACCTCCAGTTACAAGTTAATGATTCAGATTGTGCTGCATTAGCTTTCCTATTGTCACTTGATAATGAAACTACTCACAAGACAAAAAGTCTTGACTTGTCAAATAGTTCAATAACCTGCGTAGGATTAAGGTACATCATGGATGCACTAAAAGACCCAAACTGCGGCTTAAATTCCTTAATTCTTACTGGAAACAATATAGGTGCTAAAGGCATTAAATATGTAAGTGAAGCTTTAAGTAGTGGTCATTGTAAACTTCAGTTGTTGAATGTAAAGGATAACAATATAGGTGCTGAAGGTTCTAAATATGTAAGTGAAGCTTTAAGTAGTAGTCATTGTACACTTCAGTCGTTGGATGTATCTTTTAACAATATAGGTGCTGAAGGTTCTAAATATGTAAGTGAAGCTTTAAGTAGTGGTCATTGTGCACTTCGGTCGTTGAATCTATCTGTTAACAATTTAGGTGCTGAAGGTGCTAAATATGTAAGTGAAGCTTTAAGTTGTGGTCATTGTAAACTTCAGTCGTTGGATATATTTGGTAACACTATAGATGCTGAAGGTGCTAAATATGTAAGTGAAGCTTTACGTAGTGGTCATTGTACACTTCAGTCGTTGAATGTAATGGAAAGCTATTTTGGTGATGAAGGTGCTAAATATATAAGTGAAGCTTTAAGTAGTAGTCATTGTACACTTCAGTCGTTGAATGTAGCTGATAACAATATAGGTGCTAAAGGCATTAAATATATAAGTGAAGCTTTAAGTAGTGGTCATTGTACACTTCAGTCGTTGAATGTAAAACATACCAAAATAGGTGATGAAGGTGCTAAATATATAAGTGAAGCTTTAAGTAGTGGTCATTGTAAACTCCAGTCGTTGAATGTAGCTGCTAACAATCTAGGTGATAAAGGTGCTAAATATGTAAGTGAAGCTTTAAGTAGTGGTCATTGTACACTTCAGTCGTTGGATGTATCTGGTAACGATATACGGGATACTGGTGCTAAATACCTAAATGAAGCTTTAAGTAGAGGTCATTTGACCCTTTAGTCGTTGGATGTACCCTATCTGTCGTAGAATGATTCCACAACAAACCTCTTCCTTTTGGTACGATTTAATTTCGATTTAAAAACTCTCAAATGTTGATCGATTAACTCCTCGAACTCACAGAAAGATTGAATAGTTCACCTCCAAGTCTGGGGAGTCACATTTCAGTTACATATCAATCATTAAAATTCTACATATCTGTTAACAATATAGGTGCTGAAGGTGCTAAATATATAAGTGAAGCTTTAAGTAGTGGTCATTGTACACTTCAGTCGTTGAATGTAAAGGTTAACGATGTAGGTGCTGAAGTTGCTAAATTTGTAAGTGAAGCTTTAAGTTGTGGTCATTGTACACGTCAGTCGTTGAATGTATCTGGTAACAATATAGGTGCTGAAGGTGCTAAATATGTAAGTGAGTCTTTAAGTAGTGGTCATTGTAAACTTCAGTCGTTGGATGTAACTCGTAACAATATAGGTGATGAAGGTGCTAAATATCTAAGTAAAGCTTTGATTATACGTATTGGTCTATGTAAACTTGAGTTGTTTGATTTATCTTATAAGAATATAGCTGCTAAAGATTTTAAGAATGTTATTGAAGCTGTAATTAGGGGTTAATGTAAACTTCAGTCGTTGAATGTATCTCGTAAGAATATAGGTGCTGAAGGTGCTAAATATGTAAGTAAAGCTCTAATTAGTGGTTATTGTTCATCTTAGCCGTTCTATGTATATTACAACAAAACAGGTGATGAGGGTGCTAAATATGTAAGTAAAGCTCTAATTAGTGGTTATTGTTCACCTTAGCCGTTCTATGTATATTACAACAAAACAGGTGATGAGGGTGCTAAATATTTACGTAAATGTAGTAGTTTCCTTTCCGCATTGTTAGAATTATAGATGCTGATGGCTTATATAAATATGTAAAAGAAATACCAATTAAGTTATTAACGCTTTTTGTCAACATTAGTCGTTGGATCTTTATAGTTCTAAACTAAATGTATATAGGTGGGGAAGGTGTTAGATATAACATTAACACATGCAATTTGTATTTTAAAAAATATGAATAAAAGTTTATGGTATATGTATATCGTTTCGTAATAATTTTACCAGAGCGCTCGGCTTTTACTTCCATTTGCCATATATGGTTGGTTGGACCACTTGAAGTCACTCAGCTTCTTTGTTTACAAAGATTTTTTGTGTATCCGGTCAATCAGTTTCTTTTATAAGCCACATAGCTTTTCTTTTCAAGATCTTTAACCACCGCCTGGTTAGACTAGTTGGTAAGGTGCCAGACTATCTTGCGGGAGGTCTCGGGTTCGAATCCCGGCGAGACCAACACTCAGGGTCTTAAAATAATTGAGGAGAAAGTGCTGCCTTTGCTATAACATCTGCAAATGGATAAACTGTAGGTCCCGTGTCCCTAATTAGTTTATAAAAAGCTAAAGAAATAGACACGTTAATAAAGTTCTTTTTACTACTTTGTCAACCTTTTGAAAGAGAAAACAGAAGAGGCACGAATCGTGTTCCAAAGTTTTGTTCTTTTCGAACTGAAAAAGACAGTGAACGACATGCTAAAGCGAATAGTGAAAAACTATAGCTAAATCTTTGTACGAACCTGGGGGCCCATGACGCCGGCGCTTACCTCCTGTTTCTAAAGTGTTAAGTAGATGAGAGCCTTTTACCGGCTCCCTGGACGGGACACTAATCCATCGCAGGTTAGCTCCCAGCAGACGCTGGTACGCTGGTACTCATTTACCTACCCCGGAAGATTGGAAAGCTAAGTTGGCTCGGGCGGAAAAGAAGGTCACACAAATATTCGAATCTCAGCAAAGTGCAGGGATCGAACTGGGGACCTTGTGGTTGGAAAGCTGCGCCAGCCACTCCCGTCGATGAAAAACTATAATTTTCGAAAAATGTGGTTTGATTACATAAAAATGTTATTTTCAAACACTTAGTTTTACTATAAACTTTATTATAGTTGTCTTATATATTTCTATTTGTTATTATCATATTTTTTTCATGTCATTCCGGCTCAAGGAAAATCTTAAGGCCTCAAAGTAGCAGTTACCGTCATCCTTTGGGTTGTACAACACCAAAAAACCAGATTCAAAAAACCGACTGTAGGTGTTCGACAGGCTGGAGTAGTATATACATTTTCTTACGCAGTTCTTTTCATTTTTTTTGGCTGTCACTGTATTTATTTTTTCCTTGCTTCCTTGCAGAGTTACTGGCAAGATTTGTAAAATCTTCGACACTCGGCCACTTTACATGTGGACTCGGAGAGAATAAAATGCACCTTTTATGATTCAGTACACTTTTTGAATAATTTTTCCTTTTAAAACAAAGGTTTTTTAGGGTGGAAAGTTTCGCTGTATCGAGGTCTGTACTGGATCAAGACCTTTTCACCACATTTATATACTGCGCACTTATGGAGGTGACAGTGAAACTTTATCATCCTTTCATTTAGCTTTTTACTGTTGTATTTTACCCTCTGTCTGATATATTCACATCATGCAGGTGACCGTGTTAAGTTAGTTAGATCCAAAAGTTTTTCCGCACAAGATTAGACAAATAATCAGATCGTACAATTATGCCGGGCTAATCGACGGAAGCGCTTTCTAGAATGAGAGAACCGACTTGTTCTCAGTTGAAAATTCGGCTTCTTTCAAACCGAAAAATAAGCTTCACAAAAAAAAGTGGCCACAAAAAACCGTTAAAAATACGAGAAAGTTTACGATATAGCAAGAGTACTACAATCACCCCTGGACTCACGAATTTCTACTAAAATGTTGCAAGGCGCAAAGGACAGGACACGCCAAGTCGCACCACACCACACCACACCACGTACAACATCACACTGCTACACCACACCACATATTTTATTACGCTAGACTTACACTTCACTAATTAAAGTACACTACTCTCATGGCATGACATTATATTACTTAAGGGTTAGTGACTGAAAGTGGGTAGTTTGTTTACAAATATACTCACGACATTAAAAGAAATTTTGATCTCATTTTATTGCCAACAAGCAGGTTCATTTGTAAACAAACTACGAACTAAAAGTAACAAGCATTTTTAATAAGCAAGCTGAGCTCACAGCATTGCAAGGCGCACCTTACACAACGAACTTCAAGCAAGAGTCGAGTTAGAACAATTTAATTAACTAAGTTCATAGTTAAAAATGCATATTAAATTCAACTGGAATAGCACAGAAATAACAAAAAGTCGTTCATGGAAAAAGATTTTAAAAAGACAGAACTCTTAAAAATCAACGCAAAGAAATTAATGTTTAATTTAGCAAATGGGAAATGAAGCTTCGACTGAAATTTGTCAAAAGCTGAAATTAAATCGCAAATTATAGAAAATACCTTGAAAAACCAATTACACAAAATCCAACAAGAAAATTGTTTAAACAAAAAAACATATTTTTAGGTATATCGTCTTTTTTATCTACAAAGTGTATGAAGACGTTTGTTTCATAGATTTGAATATATCCACAAAGTTTGATTGAGAACCAAACACAGAATGTTTAGTTAGGGGAATAGGGACTTTTTGAAAAAAATCGAAACCAGCAGGTATACAGGGTGGTCAATGTCAAAGAACATCATTTTCACAGCTTTTTAATTAGTTGGGCTGAGTCATAGGACAACAGAGAGTCCCACAAGGTACTGGATCGGGGTGGCAAGGCTAGTCACGTGACTTACCTTGCTCCAAATTTTGCCTTGGTCAAAGGATATCCCTAGACCTGAAAACCAGCCCCACCTCCCAAATCGTAACCCTAACCTAAATTATCAACCCTAACCCTATTCATCACATCTACGTGTCAAAAAGCTGGGCCACGTGACCTTTATTATTTTTTTGCTAAAAAATGTTCCAGACTGTTTTACAATTAAGACACCCAATCTCGGCACACGTATCTAACTATAAAATGCGGTAAAACTGTTGGAATAACTTCAGTGTACACTCCGATAAACTGACAACTATCACGGATTAGTTTTAAGAATTCATCTTTTTATATAGTCGGAATGTTTTGTATTTCGGCTATTTGCAAGCCGAATCGAAATGCTTATAATGAACGGTGTACATGGTTTGTTCTCTAATTTATCATGGTCATAATCATGTGATCGATTTTGACCAATTGCACGTGCGGATTTTTTTCAGTAAACGAAGGTTGCTTATTAAATTACATCATATTACATAACATTACATTACAATGATCTTTATTTATGAGCATCATTTACATCCTCTGGTCGAGAGGAATGTTTGTGGAATGTTGCAATTGTTTGTTGAAAAATTCTATCATGATTTCTTTTTGTTTTGCAGTAAACACTGTCCTAACACCTGAGGTCTTCTTAAGCGCAAAGCCACTCTCCTGCTGCTCATATCTAGCATAATCATTACTACACTCTTCTAAAGCAGGTTCTGTATAACTGGTTCAGGAAAGTGCAGAATGAACTAAACAGTGTAGCTCTGATAAGTGCTAGTTGTGATCTCACCTTGCACTGAGACTGGTTCTTCTGTGGGCAGGTTCTCTGTAGCAGTTGTTGCCCCAGTGTGTCCAGCAACTCTAACACGCGAATTCTTCTTCTTTGAGGAAGACTTTCCTATTCCAGCCGGTGACTGTCAGTGTGCAACAATGCCGCCACTATATTCACCACTAGAGGGGAACTTATAGTTGCCAAACAGGGAAATGTTGGTGAAGATTGGTAAATGCACTTTTTGGGGCTCGTTGTCTGTCAATGATCAGCTTGCTGCAGCTAAAACTGCTCATGGACTAAAGTAACAAAACAAGAATGTAAGAAAAAATTAAAATAGCCATCTACTTCAAGAAATACCTATGTGGCTTGTAAGCCTTCGTGTCATTCTATAAGAAGAAGTGAAAAATCTGATATTATAAGCTACCTGAAATTTAAAAGACTAAATGCTGTA
>JAOTRI020121273.1:0-12134 GCA_028564885.2 Zoanthus sanctaehelenae
CTCACAGCTTGGCACGTGACCAGCCGCAACCAGGGTACTTTCTCGAAGGAGAGAGAGGACCCTGGGAACGAGGTTGCAGTTTGTACTATACTGTAAGAATCACTAGCGACGAGTAATGGGTCGGAGTCGTAATCAAAAGCACAAAGCAAAGAGATGCAGTGGAAATCAAACTGTCTGAGTCGGAAGTAGAATACGGAGTCCTAAGAGAATTCGAAAGAAATTGCGAACGTTCTGATTCTTCCAACTCTGGATCCGTCGAGCATACTGACTTCGCTTACGACACCAAACATTGATTTTTACTAGGAGTAAGCGCTGTAACGACTCCGACTTGCGACTCTGACTCCGTCGCTAGTGAAATTAAAACCAGTCTTAAGGGCCGATTATATGGATCGTTTTCAACCCCGGGGTTGAACTCAGCCCTGTTAACCGGGCTGAAATTTCAGCCCTGGCTTCAATACAAAATCCTTATTAAATCATGCAAATGCGAGATTACATAGCGAAATTTTCAACCCAGGGCTGAGTTCAATCCCGGGATTGAAAAGCTCCATGTAATCGACCCCTTAAGGCTGTGATTTAATTGTCCGAAAGTTTTAATCAGATACCGTGAAAGAAGAACGCAAAACACTTATATCTCGGACGTCCTCCATCTTCACAAGGATGACTACAATCGAAAAACCAGTGTTTTGTTTATTTTTCCTCGACATTGTCTAACAAAAAATATTTTGTTAGAAATCGTGTTTCTTAACTCGGAGATGACAAAGAGATTGACAAAGCTCCGAACCAATTAATTTAATATGTTATGATAACTGAGGTAAATTTTAATACGCGAACAAAACAAGTACTGATAGTCAATTAATAAAACATTTTTATTGATTTCTGAGAATTAAGTCAGCAAATTTAGTCCCTCATAGAGGTGTAATAAACGAGAAAACCTATCAAATACAAACTGTAACAAAAAGGAAACAATATTCTGGCCACAGAGTCGATCCAGTGGATTTTCTTTTGAATCTTTTTCTCCTTTGCAGAACTATTTTGTTTATGAATGCATGGAGTGGATTTAACTTTAAAATATTTTTTCCTTTTTTGAAGTTTGCAGATGCCATCGTCCATGACTCGTATTACTAGATCACCATCGGAACTGTCATAGTCCTGGAAGCGAAACGTTGTTCATTAGTACAATAGAAACAATCACAATGAAATAACACCAATACTGAAAAACGATAACCATCTTTTAAATAAAATATTTTGGGATATTTTTGATTTCATGTTTTTTTGGAAATCTAGGCTAGGTTATTTTCTTCGACCTAGGTTATTTTCTTCGACCTAGGTTATTTTCTTCGGCCTAGGTTATTTTTATTCGTTCTATATTTTCAGAGCCAGCTTAGGGTTCTAAATGTCAATAGGTTTTTAAAACAGGAACCCATAAGTAGGAGCGAGCATGCAAACTCACATAATAAAGCCTATGTCAAGGCGTTTTCACAAACTGGTTTATTTTTAGATCGCTTCGAGCAGGAAATTTCAATATAAATTTTAGTCCCTGAGGAGTCAGACAATTCATACAAATTAACAGTGATGTTAGTGATCAAGATTGGACGCATGTGATTGGTTTGAAAAAATAAACTAAAAATAGGTCGGTTCGTAAAAACGCCGTGACACTAGAACATGGAAAATGCTCGCTCCTTCTTGTGGGCTCCTGGTTTCGATTAATGTAGAATGAAGATTAGCGATAGCGGGAGGTTAGGGATAGGTTAGATTAGGGTAAGGGTTATGGTAAAGAACGAAATGAGGGCGGATGGTAGCTGACATCGCAATTGTGTTAGTAGTTCAATGTTAAGGAAGGCATGCTTAACAGCAAGGGTTCGAATCCTTCTGTGAACAATCTCAGGTATATAATATTTCTACAATAAAATAATTAGAAATTTAAATAGATGGAGAGAAAGAGGGAAATGGAGGGTAAAAAACGGGAGATGCAGAAGTTCAGGCTAAAAGCCCCGGTAGGGTTAAGAGGCGAAGCGATTGGTCAAATTGCCAAGACAACAAGCCTTATTAATGTTCATTACTCATGAGGCTACAGACACGTCGTATGACCAGGAAAGGCTCGAACGCTAGTAATAAACAGTGCAAAAATGCCGCGCAAGTCTGTAATAAATTATAATAGGTATGATTTTTTCTAAGGGGGTTCGCTGGCAAAAGGGGGGTTCGCCGAAAAAGGGGGGTTCGCCCGAACCACAAAAAAAAACTCTGGCTACGGGCCTGAAATATTTTATTTAACCTCGATTGCCAAGGAAGTGTTTTCCCCTCCTTCCTAACCAGAGTTTAATGTTTATTTGCTGGAGGGCTCAGATCTTGTCTTGAAAGTTGAATTTGCAGAGGGATCGAGGAAAACCGAAGTTACCCGGAAAAACATTCGGAATCAGTTGAGATCGACAAATCTCAGCCCTATCCGGTGCCTGGGAATCGATCGGGAATCGATCGCGAGTCGTGAAGACGAAAGGCTCGACTGATGACCACTATGCCAACCTGACTCCCCAATGTCCGTCAAAACAAAACCTCATCCTAAGAAAAATTATAAAGCACTCTTGTATCATACTCTTGATTGTAACTCAGTATGTGTTTGTTGCTGTCCACGTCACCACTGCCACACTTTCTTGTACCCGGCAATCGTTAGCTACAGGGCTGACTAGGAAGAACTGATTTTATCTAAAATATAAAGCACTTATAGTCGCTGCCTTTTAATGAAGGTATTACAAAGTGCGACAGCTTTTTTATTATAAAGTGCGACAAGACTTATAACAAAGTGTGATAGGTATATCTATTACAAAGTGCAACGATTATTACAAAGTGGGACTGTACAAAATACTAACACTATTTATTGACACCGCAAGAAATAGATAAATAAATTTCTAAGTTTACCTACGTTGTATATCCAGGGACCGCGCAACGGGAAGGAGGCGTGGGGGCATGGTTCCCCGCCCATTTTTTTGACAATTTTGAGTTTCTATATCTTATGATGCAACTCCTTTTATTGATGATATAATTCACATATGACCATTAGGACTAAAATACAAAATAGTTGACTGCCGCGGCAGTGTCATTTATGAAAGCGCTTTTCGGCATTAACTGATACTTTATGTTGGCCTCGTCACTTTGTAACAATGATGCGCGGTCCCTGATGTCAGGTTTTTACTTGTAAAGTAATAATGACAGCAAATGACATTTTACCATCTACGTCACAGTTACCAGTCCCCTACTGCTCGGTCAAAGTTTAAATTCCAAACGTTTCTTGTATTACAAGTCAGTCGTAGGTTCGGAAATTGTCTTCGGTTATCCAAATTCTGAGTTCATAGATGACAATAGTTTTCATTCGAAGATTTAATCAAAGGCCTCTAAGAGCTATGTCATCCGGTTGGACCTATAAGGTCATACAATTTGTTTTCATAGACCTGACCGAATCGTTTTTCTGAAAATACAAATGACATCAGAATTTATAATCAGCATGACGTCAGGATACAAGGGAGTGACCGAGTGACAAAAAGCCACCACGATATGTTATCCTCCGGATGACATAAAAAGGGGATATAGGGGCTTTTGAAAAACTAGTAGAACGAGCTTTGGGCTTTGTTCAATTTACAGTTCACTAATGAGTTTCAAGGGAGATCCCAAAATGCATTGTCAATTATTTTTCGCCCCATATAAGGTAATTTCAATTCCGGAATCCAGGAACGTTTGCAATCGATCTGTTGGTGAAATCGGAAATTTAGAAAATAATTGCTTGTGGAATCTGGGATCCTGAAAACAAACCTTTTAGAATCCGGTATTCACTAAGGTAGTCTCTTGAGTCCGGTATCCCAGAATCCACTGAGGCACATTCTGGAATCTAGTATCTGCGCCGGAATCTAAGACTGTCAAGAATTATCTCATATGGCAAAATACTGAACTTGTTTCACGATGGCTAAGAGCCTGGGCACCGGCCAGCTCACATATTTACACAACATATATTTTGAGTTGCACGTGCGTTCTAAAAATTACCTAAAGTCCCTGAAATCGGCACTAAAGTCAAGTTAGTTGCAGGCTTTGAAATAGTGAGCCTCAGTTTTAGCAGCCATGGACAGTTGTTTTGGCCTAGCTTCAAGTTATCAGTGTGGCTTAACTATAAAACTTATAAGCATTACACTTTCATTATTACTTATAATGTCGTCTGTGGCCGCGGGAACCGTATCTTGTGTGCTATCTATGCTGTGCTGATTAAACCTTAAAAGACACAACTAACAGCTGTCCATCAACATTTAGCTTCCCTATTTATATGGTAGGTTTATAATGGCCCTAAAGGTCTACTCGAATATAAAAATAAATGAATAAAAAACAAATTTTACAATGTAAAAGGATCATATACGTATACGCATATTCAGAAACTCTCTTAATTACTTGTAAAACAATTTCAATACTAGTTTAGAATAAAGTCTAATTTGTCAGTCCAGCAGAAATATCTTATTAAAGCTGGTCATATGAATGTGTTAGAGACTAACACGTCAATCTTATGTACTCAGCGGCGGATCCAGAAATTCTAGAAGGGGGGTAAATAATACAAAAAAATTTACCAGTTACTCTAGGAGAAGAAGGGTAGCAAGTACAAAAATGTACCAGAAAATTGATGAAAAAGGGGGTGAAAATTCACCCAATTCACTTCCCTCTATCCGCCCCTGGTACTCATACATACATCTTTGAGTTCCTGCATTACCGCGTATATAAGTAAAAGCTCTGGCACAAAAGTTTCTTCTCTTTCTTGCCGGTAGTTGAACTTGCCTTGCACGGAACTCAGTCTGATGAAATTTTGCGCTAAAGAAATTATTTTGTATTGTTATTTGTTTACCTTTCGTTCAGTGCTGAAGTCGCAAAGTAACTCTTGTCCTTTGGGTTGATCTCGTTAACAAATGAAAATCAGTTGTCCGTTGTTGACGTTTCTGTACAAGACGACACCGAAGAAGGTTTCTTAATACTTTTCGGAATTCTTTGCAAACTATTGCATACACAATTGGATTGCAGCTAGAGTTTATTATCGTAAAAACTATCACAACGTTGAAACACGTCCAGTAATGCTTCCAAGTTATGACTTTTGGCTCGAATGTTACCGCTAAACGAAATAGATTGAGAGGTAGCATAGAAACAGCAAATATTAAAACCAGGGGAGTTAAAATCTTCTTGGCTTTTTTGTTTTTCTTCAAGATTTTCTTTTCTTCATTTTTTATAAACTTACTTTTCATCTCTCCTTGTTCATTCAAAGTGTTTTTTACTCTGCGTAGAGACTTGAGGAAGC
This sequence comes from Zoanthus sanctaehelenae, assembly GCA_028564885.2. Lineage (NCBI taxonomy): Eukaryota > Metazoa > Cnidaria > Anthozoa > Zoantharia > Zoanthidae > Zoanthus > Zoanthus sanctaehelenae. The sequence continues at coordinate 5,315 of JAOTRI020121273.1, forward strand.
TATTGCTTGCTTGTAAACGACGGGAGATGCAGCAATATGTGAACGTAATAATACTTAAAGGAAGAATGTAGAGAAATATGACTTGAAGTACCAAGTAAGAATCTCTCAAAATGAGCCCAATCTTGGTTGGAGACCAGCTAAGAAAACAAACTTGCATTTTCGGATTGTAGTCGATAATAAAGTACAAAGGAAGATTGACAACTGCAAAAGACGTTACCCAGATACTACAAATTGCTAAACATGTTGATTTTTTCGAGTTCGAGTCTGAACTTCTTTTTATCATGATTTCTCTTACGATACTACGGTAACGATCAATGGCGATAACTGTAATGGACCAAATCGAAGCCCCAAAGAAAATGTCCGTGATTGGGTAAACGTACAAACAAGAAAATTCTCCAAAGGGCCATCTAAAGAGCATTTGCTGCTTTATAATTGCCAACGGAAAGTTTAATAATAAAACTCCTAAATCAGCGACGGCAAGGCTGGTTATGTAGTAGTACGTTCTAGATCTCAAGTTTGTGGACTTGCAAACGACACAGCATATTAGGATATTGCCAACAACACCAAGGAAAGCAATGACGACCTGAACAGTCAGCTGGAAAGCCTGGAGACCAGTAGGCGACGAGATGATCTCGTATCCAATACTTTTATTGTGCAAAGAGGAGAAATTCGTGCCATGCTCATGTGTACTGTTAATACTCGTCATCTTGCTGGTATCACCTTTTGGATTGTTAAGTTTACGTAATTGGTGCTCCGACGTTCAACCACTTGATTTTAATGAAAGTTCTGTTTATGACAAAAAGCAGAAAATCATTTCAAACAATCTGCCACCAATACTTAACAAGATTAAGATATCCGTTAAGTTGGGCGTGTGTATTGGAGTATGAAACGACAAGTTCACTCCAAAAGACTCCTACGGCTATTCCGAGCTCCAAAGCCAAAACACTTTTTTAAGAAAGAGGCGGCCTTTTCTATCAGTTTTCCGGCTCAGGTAATCAGTTGGAAGATAAAAATTGCTTAAATTTATAATTGATTTTAGCCACAAATGTAAGTCAATGCAAAATTCAATATAATTAAAAAAAACACCTAAATTTCTATAAGATGATCGATGCTTTTGATTTCAATACTAAGTGGAATATAAATGTCGGGTCCGTGACCGACTCTGCTAACAGAATTCGCTGTTGTCACGACTCATTGTTTTGACTAAATGGTGCATGCAAGTAAAATTCAAAGACTTTTTTAAAAAAATAGGAGAACTGATTTCAGTTTCGCTCCTAACTTTAAAACGCATTTATCTTTAGAATAGATTTTTAGAGAAAAGTAATTGCAGAAAATCAATCGAAACGTGTATTTTGGTTCTAATTATGCACAGATGTAGGATGACAGATACTTCATTCACGTATTTTTCCTTTGGCTTTGAGTTTCAGTCAGACATCATGAATTGACTCTCTGTGTAGCGGGACATATATTATTCATCAAAGACTTAGCTATAGAATGTGTTTATACTAGTTTGAATTCAAATTTAATGTATGGTTTATTTGCCGGTAGTCGTACTGTTTATAATTACTATAAGAACTAATTGCTACTGAACGAAAATGTTTTCTCCAAGATTTATCAGTTAGTCGAAATGATAGTTGCATCTTGATCTTTCTATTTTTAAAAATCAGTTAAGATGTTTTTAAACATTACATATATTGATTCGGGCATAAAATTGTAGAATCATGAAAAGTTTAAAAGGAAAGCCATTCCATTTTTTGAAGCTATCCGTATATCAAATATGTTTAATATATCTAACTACATTAGTTAAGAGACGTATGAGCAAGTAATATTATAACTGAAGTCTGAATATGGTTGTCGGATGACAAATAGCATCAAAAATGGAATGGCTTCTCACTTTTACTTTTTTTTAATATAATAGCTAAAATAACAACATATTAAGATATTATGAAATATAAATACTCCGAAATCCTGAATTGACAGTAAATGTATAAAAACATATGGTCGTACAATTGGTTTTAATTTTGTCCAAATGACAAAAAATCTGCAGTCTGTTTTACAAAGCCAAAGGCGTAAGACATTATTATCATTTTATTTATGAGATAAGATTTTTAATTGCTTTATAGAAAACAGTTTCCGCTGCCACTAAAGTATCAGTTTTGTGTTAACAAAATATATTAAAATTGGAGTCCATGCTCAAAATGTATATATTTTGTTTTTAATCATTTTTTAATCAAAACTGAATCAAATATAAAATGCCTTTATGTGCAAGCTCTTATATGCTCTGCTTGATTGAGGCAGCTAAACAGTAACGGCTTCAGTGCATTTTCCAGAGTTATAGAAAAGATATTGTAAATCAACATTTATATTAATATTAATGTTTTTCATCTCAACTTAAACATATTAATTCTAGCCTCAAATTGTTTATAATTTGTCCCTAAAAGTAAAACAGCACACAGATAGCGGATATAATTACTTTTAAAAGCATTTTGTAATAGTTGACGTTTCGTTTGCTAATATCTTTTATCTGCATGTGATCTGTTTTTGATAAAAAATTTTATGCAGGAAGAAGAAAAAGAATTTATATAAACCGGTACAGTTTGTTCCTATTTTCCGTCGGATTTGGGCCTCACTATCAGTCTCTCGCTAATATATATATATATAAAGTTTCCCCGCATTATGAAATCCTACTATTTTGCTATTTAGAAGAGAAATTCATACTTGATATTCCATTTAGTCATATGTACGCTATAAGGCTTATGCTTCGATTACCCTACCGAGATATGAATCTTTGTGTTATCTCAGTTTTTATTGTCTAGGCTGCCTCGACTTAATTGTCAAGAGAACAGCCCTCTTTTATAAAAACCAGCAAATTTTCCAGCCTCAAATTGTTTTTATTTCTGTTATCTTATTCTTTCCAATTTGTTCTATAAATTTTAGTGATTTTAGCTTCAACTGATTGTTCTTAATTCTGCTCTTATTTTTAGAAGGTCAAAATGAAAAATAGAATCAAGGAAGGAAGCAATCAAGACTTTGCAAAACAATACCCCTTGCATTTTATGATAAACTATTAAATGTGAAGCACCTTGGGACTTCTTTTTTTATTTTTTTAAAATTGTGTTCTTAAGAAAATTTATCAGTTTTAATGAGGTCTCTAGGTAAAACATTTTTGTAAATGTTTGGAGCCTCAGCTTGAAATTGTTCTTGAATTTAAACCTCGTTCTTACAATAAAGCTTTTCTTATGAAGTTCTAAGCGTATCAGCATCTGCTGTCCAAGGCCAAGGGCGAGTCAAAGACTTTCATCCGTTTACTCTTGCGGAAACCAAAGGTAAGCGCCGAGTCCTTAGGCAACCGTGGCTTGTATTGATTTTTCAAAGAATCATATTCAATACATGCATAATTTCAGTCCCGCTTAAAGCTAAGACTTTAGATGCCTCGACACGTACTGTCTTATGTCATGGTGATTTATTCTGTGCATTCGTCGTTCTCTAGAAACAAACGCACAGAATTATATTAACGACCGAGTGCCAAGGATTCTAAGCTGCGGCAAAATATTGTCTTGCGTGCAGTACGTTGGAGCATTAAAGCAATGTATAAATTCGTCAGTCTTAGTTTTCCTAGTTTTAATTTCAAAAATTCTTAAGTTTTATATTTAGACATATATAAGAGAACTCTTGATAGATACTGTGAAAAAAGGCCGTACATGAGGCATCTTGTGTTAATTTTATATTTGCTAGTTAATTCATGAGTTTAGTGGGGTCGGGTTATACGTAAAACATCAGTTTCCATAGATATTCGTTCTCTCAGCCTGAGATTGCTTTTAAGTAAATTGCAATTGCATGTTGTTACAATTTGGTCCATTTGAGCCAAATGGTTCTTACAACGGAATTAAGGTCAATTTGAGACTAAAATCTATAAAAATTAAGAACATATTGGAAAAATTCACTTGTTCTTATAAAAAAGCGTGTATTAATTCTAATGATAAAAAACAACATCAGCTCTATAAGTATGAAATTAATAATTCAAATGCAAAGTTTTTCTCAATCTGTAACAGAACAATTATACAAAGTTTTGTGTTTGACCAGGACAGGGCAAATTATAATTTTAATTTTGAAGGTTTTAATGGAAACTAGTTTCCCAAGGTCGAAATTAAATGTTTTAGTGGAAACTAAATTCCCCTCAGATATACTGTTTAAGAATATCTGTGTTTTTCATGATTAAAAGTTTGCAGCTGATTTTTTGTATCCATTTAAAAACAATGAGCTAACTGAAATGTGTCTAGGGAATAAAAGTGTTTTATATGATTACCTGCGTTGTGTATCTAGATCTGAGATCGAAAAAATCAGCCTTCCTAGTATAGAGCGAGTATAGTAATATGATATACTACACTAAGCTGTAAAGAAACTTTGGCAGTACAAAACTCAACTGGTCCATCTCAAACCGAATTTTTATACAAAGCTCAGTGTACACAATAAATCATAATGTAAAAGGAGTTTTTTCGTAATGCATTAAAACACTATGTGGACGATCTTCAGTAAAAGCATCATTGTAATCAAACACACACAACTCTTTAAGTGCTAAATTTACCTATACTGACCTCAGGTGAGAAGCTGAACAAACTTTAGCGCATTTGAAAAAAGTTGTCACACAGTTTTAGGCGTTAAGATGTCTTTGATGTCAATGTCTTTTCTCAGCTTGCCACACGTATTGAGCAAACTAACGTTATATTCAGCAAGCAGTACTATGATCGAGAGAAATACAAAGAGCATTTGCATCACCTGCAATCAAGCCACAAGAGGTTTTTTTAAAGCTGAAAAAACACATTAATTTTTAATAACTTTTGTATTGTTTTCTTAAAGCTAATGAAATAGTTAGAGTTAAATCCTTTTCACTTCAAACAACCCTTTTCTTAATAATTCTAACTTTAAATTTTACCAAAACGAAATATCAAGCTTGAACTTTTGAAAGCGCCGCCATATAGCAGATGCACAAAGATGTATTTTTATTTGCTCGTATCTAAGGGGGACTCAGTGGTTATGAAAACAATACACCGTCTCTCTACTTCTGTCTATACAAAATTTAAATTCTTTTATTGGTTAGTGTTTTTACACTTTATCAGTGGCCAAAAAAATTATTTATTTCTTGTGTCTAGTAACATCTTCTCGGGCAACGAGTGCTAAGTTCTGATTTATTGAAGAGGTCTGTAAAGAAACGTGTTTCAGTTTTACCTTGAGTTTTTCACATTTCTGAACAATCTGATAATTACAGAGTTTTATGATGCAAATGTAATGTTTTTTTAAGATGCTGTTGATTGAAATTCGTGATCTGAATGGCTAGTTATAACAAAAGTCTTAAAAGTAGTTAAGTTTGCTTATTCCGTTTTGAAGTTTGAATCTACTTTTCACGTTTTAATAGTCCATTTAAAGCTCTTGTTGTAATTACATAAAATATAAACACATATCTTTTCTAAAAAACTAGATTTATGCTGAAATTGATATTCCAGTCGTCCATCCAAAGTTAAAATTTGCATCAAAATTTTTGCTCGATAAATCTCTTTGACTTTATTGCATGTCGTAGCTACTTTCCGACAATCCTGCACAAAACAGAACTTTAGTTTTGTTGTGCTATTTAATATTAAATCAATAAATGAACTCAGTTTTCTTTGCATAAGATTCTGCATTGAATGAAACTAAACATATTGTAACGAGCTTTTGTCTTCGATCTTCTCATTTGGTCACTTTGCACAGGCGAATGGATTGAATGGATAGTCTAACCTTATTTTATCGTGTTCTAATATCTCTAATTCTCTTTACTTTTACTCGTTCATTGCACTTACCCTTGTTACTAAGAGATCTGTTAACCTGAATTGATGAAAATGATTAATTAAATGCCCGCTGTATGTAATAACACTGTTTGTGAAATAGAAAATAAAACAGGCAGATTTACAAATGCACTGATGATTCAAATGCACCGTTTTACGACAAGAGTAGTTTGCCCGAAACAGACCCACGTTTAAAATTAGTCGTTGCAACAAATGGTACCATCCGATATTAGTAACAAGGTCATATATGTTCGCCTTGTAAATTAATATTCACAAACATTTCGTAAACAAAAATTGGAAGAAGAAAAAAATCAATTCCAGAAACTAAAAAACACAGTTCAAGCTGTTAGCAAATATCTATTAAAAAATATATTGCTCTAGAGCTGAATCAGGAAAAAAGTAGTTATACTTTCATGGGTTGTTTAATTTGGAAGATTGATTTTAAAATACGAGATAGTAAATAACTTTTAGAATAATACAAAAAATTAATATTGGAATGAGCGCCATGCAATGAGCGAAATAAATTTGATTTTAGCACAGGAAAAGGATTCTTTCTAAAAGACAATGTAATTTTTTTTCTAATTATGTAAAAGATATACTACGCCAAAAATAAGTTTTGTTTTTATTTAAAAATATTTGAAAACCATGAAGGAAGGATCCCAGGGGGAGAGGGGTTGAAGCACAACAGAGCGTCGAAAAAAACACTAAAACGTCATTAGTTTTTTAAAAAAGTAACTTTTGGAGAGTAACTGTACTTTACAAATGATGAACGGAGAATATTTCCGTCAAAAAGACATCAGTTGAAGTTCAAAAGATTTGAAAGTATTTCGACAAAAGGGATTTGATAGCCGCACCTTGCAAGACTCACCTTCCACGCAATGTTGCATTTCTCGACAGTTCGGAAAATGACAGGGAATACACTCTTTTTTTTTTATAAGAACTTTTTTTATAAGAACATCAGGCTGAAAATCGGCCAAAATTTAAGAACATGCTAAGAACAT
>JAOTRI020121284.1:0-12134 GCA_028564885.2 Zoanthus sanctaehelenae
AGCTCAGTTGGTTAGAGCATCCGACTAGATCACGAAGGGTCGTGGGTTCAAATCCCATCTGGGGCTCGGATTTTTTTTCGAGTTCTCCATACATTAAGACCATGTTATTATTATTCAATCTTTAATAAACCAATGAACCAATGAAAACCTTGAACCTGTAAGAACGATTGCTTGGTGGTTGTAGCAAATTTTTAAAGAAGAAAACTTTTGCTCGCCATAACGTCTCCAGAAACTCTGCTGGTAGAGCATTTGACTAGAACACGGAAGATCGTGGGTTCAAATCCCCATCTGGGGCTCGGATTTTTTTTCAAGTATCTCCTTGTTATTAATATTATTCTTCAAGCATGGCTCTTATTGCACTTTTCAGTAGGATGTCAAAATCCACTCAGCTGACAAATTTACAGCGGATTAAGCGCACTAAAAATGAATTGCATGACCATTTAGTCACAAAAAATCTACAACAGAAATGTGTCCTCTATGCATAAGTTTATAAAAGCAAATGTAGGTTGGACATCAAAAACAGAAACAATCTTGTGACTTTAAGGGGCACCCACCGGGAAATGTAACAGTGTGCACACAGCAAGACTGCAAAGGAAAGAGAGCAGAGGGCGGAAAGAACAAGAGTCGTTTAAGTAATACCCAGTTATATCTAAAAGAATTATAAAGGTATCCTCTGCCATGTTGTTAGGTCAAATCTTAACAACCTAAAGCTGTCTGATTCCTCGGTGGCCCTTCTTCAAGGAACGAAAAAGTACGAATTACAACAGTTTTCAAATGCTATACCTCTGATGCGCTGCCTTGTGTTTGTGTTGCAAGCGCTTCACTGTCAAAGGGTAAAATTACACAATGTTATGATTGATGAATAAATAACACTGATCTAGGATTTTACTTCGTGTACAGAAGATAAAGATTTTTGAACCAATGAAAAGAAAGAAAACGTTTACCCCAACCTTATTTCGGCCTATAACTTCTATAGCTTGCTTTGAGCTGGAATTTCGGATTGAACAAGTTTCTCTATTGGTAGAACTAAGCAGAATTTTGTGAGCATCACGAAGCTTTATTCATTAAAAAATGGGTCCCTTAATTTCGTCTCAATCCAGGATTAAGTTAATCGAAGTTTTGTGGAACCGGTCCCAGATCTACTCTCTTAAGAGTCGTGTCAGCTTGCAAGGCAGAGAACGATAATTATATTGTCAAACGTTTAAAGATGAACAAAAGTATAAAACAGCTCATGCGCTGGAAATATTGTTATTCAAAAGTTTCTGCAAGAGAGTAATTTCGTTATTTTATAGCTTGCGTGCAGCCGAATGAAAGTCCTCGGGATTTATTCGTATGCGAATTACAGATCGGATCCTTATACTGGCCGCTCGGAGAACTGGGTACTACTATGTTTCTTACGAACGTGCTCATTGGCTATAAGAATTAGCACGCTCCAGGCTATCTCGTACAAAAATCATAACAACAAACTTGACATATGCGGCAGCCTGGTGCGAGTAACTTTTAGCCAATGAGCGCACCAGTTATAAACATCCAATCAGAATGAAGTACTCAAATCCCGGTACGGCAAGTACAAGGATCCGATCTGTAATTCGCAGACGAATAAAACCCGAGGATTTTCTTTTGGCTGCACGCAGGCTAGGAGGACAGTTTCAATCAATCAAACAATCAATCGATTCTTTCATTGAACATCAGTTGCGAAGGAAGTGTTTAATCGCTCGACGGCTCAGATCTTGGCGTGAAAGTCGACTTTTGTTTTATTTGCAAAGATAGAAAAATCGGAGTACCCAGAGAAAAACCCTCTGAGCCAGATTGAGATCGATACATTTAAGCCCACATACCCAGCCCAGGAATCAATCCCACGTCGTAGAGGTGGGAAGCACGATTGATAATCATTTTGCCAACTTGACTCCCTGTTCATAACAAAATGAAATGGCCTTACGATTTTGAGTCCTTTTCTCTCATTTCGCCGGTTTTAACCAAACGTCAGGGCGTCTTTGTTGGTGTGCTTTTAGCAAAAATTTTTTAAATATTGTCTTTTGTGTCTTTTGGGATTGTACGCAGACCAAAAATACATTGTGTAAACGAATAGTTACTTACATCAAATTCTCCGAATGACATCATCATTAGCGTTAAGAACGTGTACCCTTCATTCTCGTATCCATCCAGACCTACGCTGTTGCTTCCTTTCATCACGTGATGAAAACCTAGAACATGAATACAATCCTTCATTAAAGGCGCTGTTACAAGAAGTAGTTCTATCTTTTCCGTTTATCCTCCTAGCAAGTCAGATACACTATTTTTTCCGTTGCTGGTTTTAGGGCAAATTCAGCTCAAACAATCACTCAGAAGTTGGAGTAGTTTGGCTATGATCGGATGGCCATAGCCGCTTTCTTCAATAAATCTCAATAAAGTTTTGGTTATCACAATTACTTGTTAATTTAGAACTTTGCCCAATAAAGGTGAGGGCAGAAAACCGCCAGTAATGTTGATAACTACACATAACAGAGTAATGACACTCGTAAAATGCGACGGAGTGGGGAGGAGGTGGGAAAATTTTCAAGTTGTGTCGTTGTAAATTAGCGTAAAATGAAAGGACACTGTCACATTTCCACGTGTATACTGATTCCCTAGAGGGTATTACCATAATTGACTAACTCCTGACCCCACCACATTTACGTGTTATGTAAGGAGACCACGCGTCTTGATTGAATAATTTATATCGATAAACAAAGGATTTCGTGAAGCATAAAAATCCTGTTTGTAAACAAATATTCCATTTCCCAGCGCTTATCCTTAAAATTCTGAGCTAGATTGCTTGCAACACAATAAATGAAACAAGCGAGAGCTCTCCTTTCTTCTTTGTACGTGTGACAGCTACAGTTAACGTCATGTTTTGATGGACTGCGAGAGACCACTGGTATTTATCTCTTTACTGTAGATAACAAACTAGATCATCATGAATTGGGAAGAACCTGTATTCTCTAGCAACGTATTTCGTTCGTGGTACCAGAGAACGCAACCCCTAGTTTATGTTGACTGGGTTTCATGTGTAATCAATGAGAAAGGTTTTTTTGAGATTGCATTTTCGTTTTCAACACACATTTAATTTGCTTCACTTTGTGGCGTTTTCTCACGTTTTGCTTCATATTGACGTACTAACTCACGTAGTGATTCGTGCATTTGCTAAGATCTAATATTCTAGCTGTCTTTGTGAAGTTTACATCTTTTAGCCGAGTCTTCGTAAGGCCTACTTGAGTTTGCATTTGTCCATCGCATGAACCATTCATCCTTCACTTCAACTGCTACCTGTACCTCTACAAACACTCTCCTAAGCCACAATTATCCCTACTATCTTATTATTGTCTGCATTGAATTGGCAAATGTTGTGTGTACAAGGCTGCCAGAGACATGACATAAAATAAACTCGATAAAGTTAAAAACAAAATGTGTCTGATTTAACCATACAATACTCTTTAGTTAGTAACAAGTTGGGCTTGTCATTTTTGGTTTTAGACATTGAAACAAGTATAATTTTCACAAGTTTCAGTTGTAAAATATTGCTCTTAGTTCTTATATAACTATCGAAGAAATCCATTCAATCATCATCCAAACTGGATTCTATCAATTTGCTATTGAGTTTCCGTAGAGTCCGTCTCTTAGATCGTAATACTGATGTCCTAACTATATGGAAATTATCACCTGATGGCTGGTACCTCAAATCCGAGGATCAACGGGAGGTGTTTCTAACGTTAAGTCCTCTAGTGGCACTGCAGTGAAGGCCAATCCTTGATCTGCGAACTCATCGACACCAGTGGCATGGGAATCTTTGGGCAGTGGGGATGGGGGGTCCCAATTGCAAAAAAACTGAAGATTTCCTCTTTCTACGCCTTTCCTCTGCCTTCTTTTTCCTGGTTGTCTCAAAAACTGCTTTTATCAGTGTCCTTCAGCTGAACCTTTCTATGGCTCCAACTTTTTTCTGGGATCTCGGTTGTGGACTCAGCAGATATTTGAAGCGCTTTATAGGAGTTGGTGTTGCGTTTGCACTTGCAAAGGTGTTCATAGAACAGTATTTAGGCAAATGTGTCCTCTATGTTATACAGGTGGCCTTCCCATCGTAACTGTCTAGGCAGAAGCATGGATTTAATGCTGGTAATATATAACAGCATGCTCCATGTCTTTGTTGTTAGCTGCACGGTCGAACTACTTGATCCCATGATGCAACGGAGGCACCGTTGGTGATAGTACCCCAGATGTAGCACAAACCCCAGGCCTCTGAAGCTTAACTACTTTTCTGCAAACCAAATTCTTTGTTGCGAGGCCCAGAGAGTGATTCTTCCATACAAACTTTCGAAGACGACCAAAAGGACTGCGGTATATCGGCTGTCCAGATCCTTGGCTATTGTAACGACATTAGATATATGTAGAGCTCAACGGTGTTCAGCAAGTGTTTATCAATACTGATGCTTTGAAGGTGGTAGGCTCCACGTGGAAGCTTCTGGTGCAGCACTTCGGTTTTCTTGAGTTTGACAACTTCTGCGCTAAAAGGGAGCAGTTCTCTGCAATTTAGTCCTGATCATCACCTCAAAAGTTTTAATGTGGGTTATTAGTCTCCAAAGGTTAAAGATGCTTCCATCCGCTCCGAATCGCGCGTAAATACCCCTTCTGTGAGATTTTCAAGCCTTATCTATTGCTTATAAAAATGAATGTTTAGGCGAAACAAAAGCACCAGTGCATAACAAACCAATTATAACAAATCATTATCATCATAACCCTCCTCCTCCTCATCATCATCACCTTTATCATCATCACCTTTATCGGCATCACCTTTATCAGCATCATTTTTATCAGCATTACCTTTATCATCATCATCATTGCCCTTAACATCATAATAATCAATATCATCACTATCATACTTATCATTATCATCATCATCATCATCATCATCATCATTATCATCATCATCATCATCATCATCATCCTTATCATCATCACCCTTATCATAAGCATCATTATTATCATTACCGTCACCCTCATCATCATCATCACCATCATCATTATCATCATCATCATTATCATCATCATCATCATCATCATCATTCATCATCACCATCACCCTTATCATCATCATCATCATCATCGCCATCATCATCATCACCATTGCCCATAAACTGAACCTCAAAAAATGAAAAACTTACCTTGCGTTAGTCCTAGAACAAAGACAATGTATATGATACCAAAACGTGACATATCTCCTGCACACATCTTGTATACCATATTCACAAAAGGTCCAATTGCACCAAAACCTCTGTACGTATAATGTTACAGACATGAATATAAAAATAAACACAAGATTAGATTCGGATCAAAAACTTAAATTCTTATATCAAATTATTAGTGTCAATCGTTATAAAGTTGAGAAGAAGCTACTCCTTTAAAAGCCAAGTGACTCAAGCGGCCTTTTCTCCAGTTACTGTTTTGTTTAGTTAATGAAAGTATTGTACTGTATACTAGCTAAATTCTTTACGAGCCAAGTGGTCCATGGAGCCTGCGCTTACCGTAGCTATTGGGCGAGACCCTAAACTTAAGAGATATGGTGATGGCCGAGAGCTTTGGATAAAAAGACATCTAAGAAAAACAAATTAGATCAAACTCTCGGCTATAAGCCGAACCCCCTTGTTTGGACTTAATTTGGCAGATTGAAATCAAAATTTCTGAAAACGCAGCTCGGCTTATAGGTAAATAACTACGGTATCTTTGGTTTTATTAGAGCAATACAAGGGAGAGTCAATAAAACTTAAGGAAAAATACACGGGCAAAAACGATAGCAAACGCGAAAGTCTTTTCTTAGCCCGCACAAAATGTTCTTGGCCCAATTTTTGGGCCGCAAAAGAGAAACTTTCGAAAAAATTAACTTAACGCTTGCTGCGCAAGTTATTTGTCCCTGGTTCTTTTTGTTCCAACTTTCTCAAGATTTGCGAACACGAAAAGGTAAAATGTTTAATTCTTTAAGCAAACAAAGACGAGAAAGTTCTTTTGTGTGATATTCACGTTTTCCACAGACATAACACTAACTTTCTTCGGTGCTGTTTTATAAGGGCTTGCCTTACATAAGGTGAGGGAAGATAACCTCAAAATGCAAGTCTATATACTAACCTACAAAAGAACAGCAAGTAGCACCAGGCCATCGGAGCGGCAATGACAAGACAACGTGTCTCAACTTCTAGTGAGTCCAGATAACGACAAGGTAGAGCGATAATTACGAGAGCACACGATAATAAGAAGATTCCTTTAGCAGGAGCATCGTGCTAAAAAGGATAAGATTAGAATCCAAGATTATGTTTTATCATTGACTCATCGATATCACACTTAAGAAACATTTTGCCTTATAACTTATAGTCTCGTCTCGTCTGAGTAGATTAGTGTTTATGTAGGGTTCTGGTTGAAAACCATTATACATTTGTTTGGTTTTATCGTCATAAGTAACTCATCATCATCATCGCAATGCCATTATGATTATCATCAGCAGCATTTCTATCATTATTATCACCACCATCATCATTATCATTATCAACATCATCATTCCTCATCATTATCATCATTAATCATCATCAACTTTATTATCATCATCACCCTTTTCATCATCATCATCATCATCATCATCATCATCATCATTCTTATATTCATGCATCATCATCATCATCATCATTATCATCCTTATCATCATCGTCGTCGTCATCACCATCAAATTCACCATCATCGTCAACACCATCGCCAACCTCAATAATGTCATTGCTTTTATCACAATTGGTATATTTATCATCATTAGCAACATCATCATCATTAATCATTATCAATATTAACGCTAATGTTATCATTATAAAAATCATTAAGATAGTAGAATTTTTGTCATCATCCAAGTCAAAGAAAACTTCGAATTTGTAGATCTTTTTTTCATAACATTAAAAAGATTCTAGATTAATTTAGTTGTTAAAACAAATTTATCGTAAGATTAAGCGGAAAAATAAAAAATAGCTGTTTCATCCTTACTAGGATGTATTAGTGCTGACAAAATTTTGAGAAAGTCAAAATAAATTGTAGAGATGCTAATCGTCTGGAAAGATTCGAGTTTCCTGGTCAAGTGTCAAGCGTCATTTTGTTTGCTTCAATACAGAGAATATTTGAGAAATTAATCAAAGTATCAAACTTATTCCGGCAAGTTAAAAATATTTACAACCGAATCAAATGGTTTCTTAAAGAAAGATAAAATGATTTTCTTTCAACGTACAGCTTGAGTTCGAATCCCGTGTTGTTAATCAGTGTCGAGATATAAGCAAAACTTCCTATTTTCTCTCATGTCGCTTTTGAAGTTTGCAAACAAAAGTATGTCACAGAAACGAAAAACTTTATACTTTGAATACATAATTAGCTAGACAATCATAAGCGCAAAACCTGCAAATATGGGCAACTATATCTCAGATGGATTTTATTCAAAGTCTTTGAAACTTTCTGTGTTTAATACTTTTAAGTTGATGCCTTCAGAAATATAAAACAAACTTCGCTTTATAGGCATTTTAAACTGAAGGGTAGTCTGGATAGGAGACGGCGGACGCAGGTTAACGTGATGGCAGCGGCACTAAAGAAAAACAGACTCTCACCGCAAATTTACTTACCAAAGATCGTAACATTGCTCGAGCCCCTTGGGTTAGAAGAACATTCTTCACTTCAAGAACCAAATATGTTACGGCGCCCAGCGCAACAAGAGCTTCGCAGGTGATACGGATCTTTGGAAAATACCAAAACACACTTTAAAGCCATTTTTTTAATACTGATTTTAGACGAAAAGACCTTCCTCATAAAGAAAAAGTCAGTGACAAAAAAGAAACATAATTATATAACGATTTTGTCATCTTTGGATTATACTTATTCAGTTTTTTAATCATTTTTACCATCACTGTCGATTAATATCTTAATTCTTGGCATTTGTCGAACCATACATTAGCTAGTTTTGTGTTTCTCTAATCATCCAATAAATAATTTAATGATAAAATTCAGCGATAAGATATTGTATTGAATTGACGACGTTTCGACGTTAGCTAACGTCATTTTTTAGCAAGGGTTTATTAGTCGCTTTTGCTTCTTTTTTGTTGACATTGCATGGGACTTACTAAGTCTCATAAAATGTCAACAAAAAAGAAATAAAAGCGACTAATAAACCCTTGTTTTCAAGTCAATGTTGTTTTAGCAAAGCGAAACAAAACCGAATATGTATATAAACTTCGCTTTGCTAAAACAACATTGACACGAAAATGACTTTAACTAAAGTCGAGACGTCGTCAATTCAATACAATATTTTATCGCTTAATTTTATCATTAAATTATTTAATAAGAATCGTCTTATCATCAAATAAATGTCAAACATTTGTCAAATATTCCCAATATTTGGTCCCACATTCACACCGAGAGAAAAGAATATGCAAAGAAGAAGCTAGGAGGTTATTTTCAAAATTTAATCCTAGAATTAAGGAACGCCGAAAACTGCGCTGGATATAAAGAAATAATTTTGCAAATGTTATTGAAAACTTGGTCTTGGATTTCATAAACCGTATGACCATCCACAACATTTGTCATGTGACCATGTCAAGCGAATATCTGGGAACCCAATAGCTATAAGAACTTCGAATTCTTTGACTGAGACTGAATGTTCTTAAATATTTCCTCATCAAATGTTCTTAAATATGTTCTTATAACATCTTTACTGATTTTAGACAATATAAATAATACATGTACCGTATGTGGTACTTTTCTGTATACATTGATTTGTACATGTACTTTGTACTGTTTCGAATATTAAAATCCAGTAGCTGGTACGAAGGAAAACCTGTGTTGTAAAATATCTGCAAACTTTAGTCAAGAAGCCAAGGCAAATTTTTCAATAACACTGGCATTGGTTTTACAGTAGAACTTTACAAATTTTTCTGGATCGATATAGGTCATTTTCTTGTTCGAGCAATCAACTGCTCATACAATATGACTAATATGTCAATTACACAATCTTGATGTTTAATTAAACTTATACCTAAAGCCCATGAATCGCCCCCGCCAATATTTGCAACATTGGAGATCAATTTCGTTGCTGGCAGTTGACTATAAGATTGCCTCTTCCGTCATTGCAAATAGAATAAAGAATGTATTAGAGAAAATTAATAATTGCTGAATCACAAAAAGGCTTCATAAGAGGAAGAAAAATTACAGATAACACAAGATTTTTATTTGATTTAATGCTAAAAATGGATGACAAAAATTTAAACGGTCTACTGCTCCTAATAGACTTTGAAAAGGCATTTGATACATTACACTGGGAATTTATAGATCGCTCGATCTTTACATTTTTTCAATTTCGGAGCGTTCCTCAGACATTGGATTAAAACTTTCTATTCAAATATAACCAGTTGCATTAACTATAATGGTCGTTGTTCATTCCAATTTTTTTCCTATTGAACAAAGAGTCCGACAAGGGGACCCACTGTACCTTATCTATTCATTATATAGCTGCCGAAATTTTATCTATTATAAAAAAAAGCAAAAACCTCAAAGCTCTTTAAAGGAATTACTTTTGACGGGAATGAATTTCTATTAGGTCAGTACGCTGACGACGCTTTCTTCCTGTTAGATGGTGAAGAAAGCACACTAAAACCTTGTGTTAGGCTGCTAGCAGATTTCTCTGAAGTCCGGATTGCACGTAAACGGCTAAAAAACAAAAGCAATATGGCTTGGTTAATTTAAAGAAAGGATGCGAAGTGCAGCTTTTTCCCGAGGCAAAACTCCAGTGGCTAAAACTGGGGAAAAATTTAGCGTCTTAGGTATAACATTTGCTATGTCTGAAGTCGACTACGGTGTACTTTTGAATTATCAGGAAAAAATAAAGGACATCGAGTGACTTTTAATTGGGTTTTAAGAAATTTGACATTGACGGGAAAGATCACAGTTGTCAAGTCTTTCGAAATTCCACAAATGGTTAATCTTTTCCAAACGCTACCAAACCCAACTGATAATCAACTGAAAATAATGATTTCACTTATATACAAATTCATTTGAAATAATAAACTCGATAAGATTTCAAGAAAAACTTTAGTTGCAGAATTTAAAGAAGGAGGATTAAGAATGTGCGATATCCCATCATTCGTAAGTTCTTTAAAGATGACTTAGGTCAAAAATATTTTAGATCCAAATTATAAAAGTGACTGGAAGTGGAAGACCTTATTGCTATCGCATACACTTCTACATCAAATATCTATTTGGCATTTGAATATAGCTTCTCTCAATGTTTTTTTGTAGAAAATAGCTAACTCTTTGTGGAAAGACGTAGTAAAATCATGTGGAGATCTAATTGGAAACCCGACAAAAGTAAAACATTTTTTACACGAACCATTGTGGAACAATACAAGTTGCTGGAAAACCTATTTATTGGAAAGTTTGGGAAAAAGCAAAACCAACATATGTATACGTGATCTAATTGACTACGTCTCGTGTTTCCCCTACACTTCTTTCGTGCTCTATCCGCTTCCTGCGTGCTTCTTTATTTGTTAATTAGATAGATTCTGAAGGTATTCCATTTTTATATTTTCTCGCTCCAAAATGGGGAGGGGATATCCAGCCACCTCCCCTTCGAAATCCCCAAGTTAATGGTCTTTAGATTAGTAACTTTAGAGTTTTGTATCTGCCGCAAGTGTTGTCACTCAACTGAGTTTCTTTCTAAATTTTGATATACAAATGTAAAACGTAATAAATATTCGATTTTAACAGAACAACCTTTAAAAGTAAAAACCACCCAGAACCCGCACGCATGCGCACAGTCAGCTTCACCCGACTAGCTTCCAAGCCAGTAACTGAGCAACCGTGGACAGCTGTTTCGTCCTTGTTAGGATTCATCACCTACTTAACAGCCACAAGCAAAGAGCCACCGGAATGAATTCAGAGTGCTGTTCTAATGTTTAACTTCCACCGCATGCATGTGGGAGCCTGGACGGTAATGCCAAACATACCACAGGCCATGCGTGTGCATGTGGAGAGAGAATCTAAAAGGAGGACCACATTGAAAACCTCTTGACCAAAGCAAATGCTTGGAATTTTTAGCATTAAAACTGCGCTCATTCTGTTAGATAAATTATGTTCAAATCTGTGTAGAGCGCGCGTCTGTTTTTCCGTTTCTTGTTTTTGATGTTATTTTGAAGGAGGTGTTTACATACCACAAGTGAGAGAAATGCTCGAGTGAAAGCCGAACCCAGTAGGATTACACCTTTGTTATTTTAATATTGACTGACATATGCTCTCTTGACCGGGCAATAAGCAAGTTACCAGGCTATAGTACGTGATCTTGTACATGATGTGTCCGTATGCACGTGTTATGCGTCAAATTTACACGAAAACACACAAAGTTTCAGTAATTTCCAGTTTTGTCACAGAGCGGCAGTTTAAACTGCACTCAAAAGCAATTTAAATTTGCGAAAATAGAATTTTATTTATGGATCAACAACAGCAGGAAATGTTTGTTAATATTGGCACATAAATCGCCGATGAAAGATGACATTCATGAGGTCGTTTCCTTCAATTGACTCATTCACGCGTTAACATCAATACCATGTCACGGATCGTCTTAAATCATTGATCAAGATTTTTGACTTGTTTGTTCATGTGCTGTCAACGTTCTTCCTGTGTGTGAGAGAGGAAAGCAGGGATTAACCTTGAGAGTTCCAATAAATTATCAACACCGAATCCTCCTTACATAACACATGTTGAAACATTTGCCAATAAGAAATTGAGAATTGGAATTTGCCATATAAAGAACTTCTTATCAGAGCAAAACTAACGTAGTAACGACCTTACACAATAGACGTCTACAGGACATAGCGATATTTATGTTTTTAAAGTCAAAAACAATCTAGTTCCTCAGAATGTGGCGGAATTATTTTCTTCCACGCCATTCTTCATCGGGCCGCATTTATGGTCGAAATTACAAAGTAATATTAGGAATGCTATCTCTATTTCGTCCTTTAAGAACATCATAAGGAAAACGAATTTATCTGAACTTATTGATAACGACGAATGTGTGGACTGCAAAATTTGTCATTTTTAGG
>JAOTRI020121295.1:0-12132 GCA_028564885.2 Zoanthus sanctaehelenae
ATAGATATATTGGCTAAAGGGTAAATTTATCCTCGGGCTCCCTACGGGGGTAGCCCGAGTAATAATTTAATAAAGACCTGAGTTATTGTCCAACAAACTTCAAGTACTAAAGCTGAGAGAAGAGTGGTTCGGGATTTGTAACAGTTGTCAACGATATATTTGCTTCTGTATAAAATTGGATTCATTCACTATAGCTTTGGGAAATTTGTACAGGGGTTGAGAGGGGGAATTTAAAGGGGTGGGAGGGGGAAGGTAAGGGGGTGGGAGGAAGATGGGTGCACTTCCGTGTTTTCGTTAAATTTATTTTAGTTCCTTGATCTTGCTAAGAAAGAATCTTTCCATTGTGTTGGCGCATCTGTAATACTCGGTGTTGGGCGAGTTGTAACTTTTGCAGTTGGCGAACATCCTCAACATGTCAGCAATGAAAAGCTTCTTTGTAGAGAAATATCCGCTCTTTAGCCTTTCTGTCATAGTTCGCAAATCTGAAACAAGAAGTCCATAAACAAAATCATTCACGAGAATATAAACAAGATATCCTCTTAAACAAGCATACGTAATAATGGCTTAAAATCTTACGTTGAAACCAGAGCCTTTTTTTTATTTATCCCTTGCTGTTAAAGCCAATTAGTTGTTGATTGTTTTTCGGGATATTCATTGCATTTCTTTACATACTGTATGGGCCAAGTTCTCTTGTGCCTCTGTTTTAAAACGAGTCTACGAGCGAAACCTTTCATATGAAAGTGAGTTTTGCACTCAGTTTCATTTTCATGTAAATCAAAGTTGTTTTCATAGAAATGGCGTCGCACTTAGCCTCGCTTTGAAACAGAGGCACAAGAGAACTCGCAAATGGCCCATTTACAACGCTTCGACGGTCATTGATTCACCAACTTCAGGTATGGCGTACTTTGACTATCAGTTGATTTTCTGTTTTATAACACACCATATACCTGAAGCGGGCAGACATGGTTGGTGCAGTTTGTAAGATCTCTGCTTTGCAGCCACATGGTTCCCAGTTCGATCCCGGCAGTTTGCCGTGATTCGAATATTTGTGTGGCCTTCTTTTCCGCCTAAGCCAACTCAGCTTTCCATCTTTCTGGGGTAGGTAAATGAGTACCAGTGTCTGCTGGTAGCTAACCTGTGATGGATTAGTGTCCAATCCAGGGGGAGTCGAGGTCCGAGAAACGGAGATAAGAGATAACGATTTAGCTTTAGCTTACCCGAAGAAAGCGAAGCGAAAGACCGTCGAAACGTAAACACAGCATGAAATGCTTTGAAAAGCGCAAAACACAACCTACGAAATGCACACAACTTTCAAAAACAATAACCTAAATCTTTTCTTAGAAAAGAAATTATTCCTTGAATTGTTGCTGGTAAAATGTTAGCCAGCCTTTAAATGACTGGGTCCTGCTTTTCATTTAAGTCACAAGTCATTCTTAACCAAATGAAAAAAGTGTTACGCAGACTTGACCAATACCAAGAGTCTAATACAAGAAGATTGTGCTCAGTTATTCCTTTGTTCACAAAACAAACCCAAAAGAGAGATGAGATGCCAGAAATCAGATATTTAGGGAAATAAAACATAAGCTAGAAAATTTAGTAATTTAGGGTTAGCAAAGAGTAATAAGGGGTCTCTGGAAAATTCAGATTAACTTGGCTGACTAAAATTACTTTTCGTGCAGCAATGCAAGCTAATCAACTTTACCGTATAGCGTAGTTAGACCAGGCGGGACTGATTCCCGGTCGTAGCAGCACTTGGGCTCTTAAAATAACTGAGGAGAAAATGCTGCCTTTACTCTAACATCTGCAATTGGTTAGACTTTCGCGTATTCTCTGAAAAGGACGTTAAACCGTAGGCCCTCAGAGACATATTTGTGATTGCGTGTGTATGTATAGTGGTAAAGAAGTTGTCCCACACGCCGCTTCTGCATTCTGATTGGCTACTCTATTAGAAGAATACATGATAGCCTACAAGTACAGAAAAAATGGCGGAAATAAATGAGCCACGTGTTTCTATAATATCAGTGCATATTCACTGATAACTTAACTTGTACACCCTTTTATGACCGCATTGCAGGCTAAAAGTAAAACAATTAAGCGGCCTTTTGGCCTCAGGGATTTCGAGTTAGAATATCTACTGATTTGTAGTTTGTCTACACCTGTAACTTGCACATGGTTCTCAAAGGATATCTGGCTAGATTAGCTAACTTTGCTATATCCAGCTTAGCCTGTATCTAACACTGATATTTTGTAAGCTTAATCGATGCATAATTTTTTGTCGAGATACAAATAAACTTCTCCTTCTTTTTCTTTTTGTAGTTTATTCGTTTTCGAGACTCAATTGTTGAATAGACTTTAACTTACCCATTGGGTATTTAATGTGGTCATAGTAGTCAGGAGCTTCCGAGATCTCAACTGGTTTATGAAACGGCCAAGAGCTTGCGTGATTCTATGATTAACGTTGTAAAAATTGGTTAGTGAACGGCAACTCATTAAAACAAAAGAAGAAAGCTAGAAAAATACCAAACCATATACAACAGCAGCAGAACCCACTTAACGCAAAATATATCGTCTTAAAACAAAGAAATGAGTAAAATATTTTGTATGGGCAAATGAAACTAACGTGCAGGAAAATACTTCACTAATTCGGAAACATTTTTGACTTTGCAGTCATCTTCAGTCTTGTGTTGATTCAAATTAAAGTTAATAGTTAAATTGTGTTAATAAACACAATTTACATTATGCATAGCCAATAAGCTAAGGTGTTGAATAGCGATCATGAAACCATTGCTACAACTTAATCACGAGTTCCTGCTCTTGCATTCGTCCTTCGTGTTAATCTGGGGCTTTAGCTCATTGATGTGAAGGGCTTCAAGTGTCAGTACGTTGTACTCTCCGCGTGATGATGTTTGCAGTATGTCCACGTTCTCCTCATTGATGGAGTTGCTACACTGGGATAAATGGGACATCATAAAAACTGCTCTCTGGTTGTGCTCCTTGAAGCAAGACTTGAGATATCTGCTGCTTGGTCTCGCCAACATAGCACGCAGAACAGCGTGGACAAGCAAGACGATAAGCATCTTTCACACTGGAGATCTTAGTGAAGGCAGTACTCTCTTCAGTGTCATTACAATGCTACACGACGCATTAGTTTTGTGAAGAGCACGCGCATAGTCCTCAGTCCACTTGCCTCTATACTCTGTTTTATAATTTTCTATTTTAAGATTTGGAAGATCGACAGTGATCATCACTTAAAGTATGTTTCCTAAATATTATAGAACAGAAAACCTTGCTACCTTAATCTGTGTAAGAATGTTTTTTAGCTGCTGCTGCATCTGATGGGGCTCAATCTCTTTGTCCTCACTATAAAAAAAAACAAAAAACATCAACTACAAACGGTAGAGTTTGCAACGCGGTTATAACAAAGCCATCAGGAAAAAATTTCTGGGTTTCTTATCAGCTAAAGAAAGAGTAAACGAGATTAGAAACCCACGTGTTCTCTCTGATAATTGTGCAAAGCTGTTATAGCAACTAATGTTGCCCGTGGCAAAGGATAAACACTCGAAGTGTCAGTTTACTTTACTTATTGTCCAGCGATGATTAAACAATTTAACCTACGTTTTTGCCTCGCACTCTAAAAACTATTCAACGATCTTTTATCAAACAATACAGCTATTATGAACAAATACTTTAAAATACAATCGAAGAGCATATGGGCCAAAATTGTCTACTCGCTGTTTGGAAGGTTGCAGACTTCTGAAAGTCTACATTCTCTGGCTCAGAACGTTTTTCTAATTATTGTTAGTTTGAAATAGGAAAACAAAACTTAGCATTTATTTATATATTTCCTTCAAATCACGGTCTAAGTTTATAATTATTTTAAAGCAAACATACCTTTTAGTTAGAGACGGTTTCCAGCCGGTTTCTTCTGCAGAGAAAGAACAAAATGTCCTTGAGTAGATCAACCCTAGAGCGTATTAGGCTATAGAAGAGTCAAGGTTTCGAGTAATAAATCGTTTTCAAAATTAAAAGAATTGCGGCGATAGTGAAACGTCTTTCAATCAACAGGTGTCTAAATTCATGACAAACAGACTAAAACTAAAAAATTAAGATATAAACCCTATTAAAGGGACCTTATCTAGTAGCATATTAGATCATACTGAAATCAAGCTGATAAACGATTGCTAAGCATTTCATAAACTCTTTGTTTAAGGAATACAGAAGTTCCTGATAGAGAAAACTGTAATCAAGCTGATAAACGATTGCTAAGCATTTCATAAACTCTTTGTTTAAGGAATACAGAAGTTCCTCAGATAGAGAAAACTGTAATCAAGGTGATAAACGATTGCTAAGCATTTCATAAACTCTTTGTTTAAGGAATACAGAAGTTCCTGATAGAGAAAACTGACATCAAGCTGATAAAAACCTCATCAAAACCAACAAAGAAGAATTGAGGATTCTTTGAGCTTAGCTCTGCTGAGTAAGGCTCTTTTAAGACCTTGTGATCACCCAGGCTCTTGTAACTTCCTGAGCCGAGAGATTTATTTTTAACCCTAGGGAAAGCAAAAATTACAGTACAATTGCTTCTCCAAGAAAAAGATCAAGGCTCTTATAAAATACTGCGAGATTTATTCACGAAAAATTATTGGCTCCAAATTTTATATATCCGTCAAAATATTCCCTATATAGGTAAGGTTGGCAACCTTTTGAGACCATAAAAAAACTAAACCACTACAAGCCAGTGAAGTTTGAAGAGTACATCAAAACCATAATTTTCAAAAATGGGTAAAACATTTAACTCTGGTTTATAGCATTAATCGGCTTTTAAGCAACTAAGTCCTGATATATAGTAGGAAACGAGACCACTGGTTAGAGCAAATCGGTTTTTGAACAAATGAGTTTAGAAAACCTTTGACACTCAAGCAAAGTCAAGTGAGCGAAAAGACCTTGTCCCTGGATGGGTAAAAACCGATAAATGATTGAGAAAGCATCAGCCATTTTCCTCTATGGATAGAAACTGACTTGACTTACACTTAGGAATAAGACAAACTTACCTATGCCAGGAATACTTTCGATAGGGATTTGCCGAACACCTTCTTTGAAACAAGTCAGCCCAGGGTAAATCTTGCGAATCTCTTCTTGTTTCCTTTCCATCAGGGTTTTGACAATCTGTGGGCAATCAAAAACAACAAACTATAATACAACATTATATGGAAACACTACAACAAAAGCCACAATTTGCTGATTGTTAAATAAAGCTAACTCAAACTAATGGCTGTGAATAAAAACAAGCACCTGTTTTTGTCTTCTGATGATATTGGAGAACTCTGTGTACTGGATCTTGGAATTGATCTGACACTAAAGAAAAGGAAAACGTTTGGCAATAAATAAGAAACATTATACGACTGTTCTCGTTCTCAATTAGAAAAGAGGGTTTAATGTCATTTGGTTGCGACCAAACGGGGTAAAGCCTGGGTGACCGAATCCAAACCTTTGGCAATGTAATTTTAACATATCAAAGAAAAGTTGAATGTTTACAGCTCTCAAAGAGTTTGCCACTTAGAATAAAAAACCCTCCTACTTCTACTATACGGTTTAATGGCTCTCTGCCATACAGTCGTTTTTCGTATGATAGTGCATCAGTTATTTGTCAGTATTTATTATCCAATAATCGTATCCATAGAGTATCGTATCAGTTATTTGTCAGTATTTGCCACTATATATAATCGTATCGCTATAGTATCCAATCAATTATTTGTCAGTATTTGTCATCATATAATCGTAACTATATAGTATTGTACATCTCCATTATTTGTCAGCATTTGCCATCATATAATCGTATCCCTATAGCATTTTATCAATTATCTTTCAGTATTTGTAATAATATAATCGTATCCATACAGTATCCTATCGATCATTTGTCAGTATTTATCATCTCATAATCGTATCCATACAGTATTTTATCAATTATTTGTCAGTATTTGTAATAATATAACCGTATCCATACAGTATCTTATCAATTATTTGTCAGTATTTATCATCTCATAACCGTATCCATACAGTATCTTATCAATTATTTGTCAGTATTTATCATCTCATAATCGTATCCATACAGTATCTTATCAATTATTTGTCAGTATTTGCCACCGTCGTATACATATAGTATCCTATCAATCATTTGTCAATATTTGTCATCATTTAATTGTGAGCATACTTTAAGTTGGTATTTATAAAACTCGCATAACTTGCAGGGGTTTCATAAAGGGCCGGGCACCGGCATCATCATCATCATCATTATAATTATTATTATTGTTATTATTATTATATTTTCCAACAACAGAGAAAGTCCCTTTTATAAATAAAGACACTGATCATAAAATACAGCAATTATTTAAAGTTTCACCTATATATTGCGACATGAACTGTCCGTATGCAAAAATATCTTGATACTTTCAAACAATCCATGTGTAATTTTATACACTCGCGGAGCAATCCATTTGTAATTATGTAATTTTATACATTCGTGGTATAATGTCATTGATTCTTTTGCTCCTTACATTTGATGTCAACTCAGGCTACATTTCGTTGTTCAGTATTTTTTTTTATTGACCTTTGTACAAGATTAGTCGTTATTTTTCAGCATGCTTTATTCCACTTAAATTCCAACAAAATTTTGACTGATAACAATTGTACTACGCGCCATCGCCAATGTAAATTTTGTCAACATTTATTCAAAATGGCCTCTCAGTCAGATCTCGCTAGCGCGCATTGATAGTTGTATGTAGCCGCTGATGATTTGCAGGACATTGCAGTCACATGCATCTATAGCGACAAACAAAGTCCACGAAATTGACTTTGGCATCAGATGTTATCGTCGGGTTTTTTTCAATGAAATAGTATGCAATTAAGCTTCAATCGAGCGATTAGTTTTTTATTGGCCGTTTTTGAAGCTGTAGCTGATATCAGCATAGCTACTTTGTAATGGTTCTGGGATGAGGGATGCAATTAATAACCACAGGATACCCAAGTGGACATGCATTAGGTTATAGAAGTCACACAGTTTACCCAAAAAATCGATCATTTTGAAAATTAGAACAGAATACAGAAAAAGCATTTGCTCTGTATCACTCGACCAAGGCAAGAATACTATTGCTGTAGAGACATGTAGTCCATGACTATCTATTATTTTGTTCTTACTTAATGTACCTTTTCGGCGATTTGGGGTTTCTATACGTCTGACAGAAAAAAGAGTTTATAGTTCTCAATATAACGAATCATACTTTTTTAACGCAAAACCTGAACTTAGATAAAACGTGCACTTACATGCATAAGGGTTGCGCCTTCATAGTCTTTAATGTAGCCAATGTATGAGGCTTTGGGAATTTTGATGACTTTGCTAAACCCCTGAAAATTGCAGCAGGTGTAAGTATAGCAAGACTTCTTTTAACACTTCGGAAATTGGAGATTAACGCTGGCTGCACGGGCCATTAGGTTCCTGTAAGGTTTACCTTAGCTACCTAGCTGAATGTCAACATGCAAATGCTATCATTAATTTTGCAGGACACCGTATTTTTTCCCAACCAGTCAGTTTAACACAGCTTTATTAATTGCTTTTTGGATATCTCCTGCCACAGCAAACAATGGCAGATCGCTTTGGACAAACATCAGGCCTAACGGATTTTGTTATTATTCAAAGATTTTGAAGGAGAACATTTCAACTTCTTTCCATTGCATGATTTTTCCAGGAATATGGTAACCCTGGTAATGCTTTTCAAACAGCGTTTTGAATAGCCTATTCTCGACTTGAATCGAAATGAGCCATATAACATTCGATTCCGTAAGACGATGAATTTGTGAGTCTAAATCTCACTGGAAGACCAACAATTTCTATACTAATAGCTAAGGGAAATATGACATGGTTCACAGACCTGTTTCTTGGAATAACCAAAGGCATACTCATCAGCGTATGTTAAGACGATGAATTTGTGAGTCTAAATCTCACAGGAAGACCAACAATTTGTATACTAATAGCTAAGGAAAATATGACATGGTTCACAGACCTGTTTTTTGAAATAACCAATGGCATACTCATCAGCATATGTTAAGAAGTTCAGCACGTTGTGTTTCACGTGGTAGTCTTTTAAGTGATTCATAAGGTGGGTCCCATAACCCTTGAGATGCAAACGCAATATTTATCAGCACCATTTGAATTCAATATTAACCCATTTCAAATAATGGGAACATATAGTTATACGTTTAAAAGAGATAGCTTTTGTATTAGTCAAACTTGACGATTTATCTACCAAATAAGGAAGTCTGAGCTGTCTATCAAACTGTGATAAAACATGACGAGCATTTCAGAACACGTATATAGACAACACTCGAGTGTTTTCTAATGTCGTTTTATCACAGCCTAATACCGGAAGCTTAGGCTTCATTATTTACTGTTTATGATATATTTCACAAGCTGCAAAACAATAAAATACGTTTTTTGTACGTTTTATATTTAAATAATAATAAAAATAAAATAAATACTTTATTTAAGGTCAATTACGACGGAAGTGGTTGCCCCTTCTTCCTAGCCAGAGGCTAATGTTTTATCGCTCGACGGCTCAGATCTTGGCGTGAAAGTCGAATTTGCAGAGGGAGGAAAATCGAAGTACCCGAAGAAAAACCCTCGAAGTCAGATTGAGATCGACAAATCTTAGCCCACATGCCGAGCCCAGGAATCAAACCCGGGTCGTAGAGGTGGGAGGCACGACTGATGACTACTATGCCAACCTGACTCCCTTAAATAACACGATTTTGACCAATCAGAGCGTGTGATACTTCCTATCTGTATTAAATAAATATATATGAAATGGAACATAGCTTCTGTTTTCAAAATGCTATGTAACCATAGGTTGTCTTTTTTTCTGACTACGTTAAGATGACTATCGATAATCACTTTACTCTGTGTATTGTTAATTGATGTCGAGGTCGGTTGTATTTTAGTTGCTTGGGTTCCGTTTTTACCACTTGAGGTTGCTATTTAGTTTCAAACCTTTGTAAACTGGCCCGATTACACTCGCAGTCAGTTTAGTAATACATTTATTATCAAAACATAAAGGAAATTAAAGCAAGGAGTGAAATTAGAGGGTGTTAATTAAAAAATAGACATGAACTGTCATAACGTGATATTCACTTTACCACGTACAGAGCGGCTCGTGCAGGACTCGAAATTAAAAGAATTTCATATATATAGTCGCATTTTCGCGACTGGTTGCAAAATTTTAGGCGCAAAATTTAAAAAAGTTGATAAGTTAGTGTAAGGTAGTGACTTCTCAAGTGGTGTGCACTTTTTTAATAGCTGTTGAAGATGTAGATTGGTCGCGAAATTGCGACTGCTGTTGACCCGTATGGGTCACTGTTTCAAGCCCAGTCATGCTATGGTAAAACTGTCTCGAACACAAATTTCGGTCTACTCCCGTCGACATTTTATGCTCACTGTAAGAATTCATTGCTTGCGAGTTGGCGTACATGAATGAGCTGAAAAGCAGACAAACTTCTGGATTCGCATGTTTCTAACAAAACAGAAATTAAGCAAAATACTTTGAAGTTCTAAACATGTAAAGTATACATAATCTGTAGACCAGGGTAACTATGAAGCTATTAATTATGCCATAATGCCATATTGCTCACCTTTACTTGCTCGTTCGAGGTAACAGCACAAAAGACAATTTCTGTGAAGTTTTGTGTCGGAAACATTCTAAAACAAATTCCACCAATCGGGCGGTTGTCCTTCACTAGACACAGCGTCTTGTGTTTTCTGCGGGGAATGGAAACGAGCGAGTTTACGAGTTAAGAAGTCAGCAGAGAGAGCACTTTTAAACAGTTTTAAAAGTCTCAAGTTCTATTTAATTAAGGCCATCATTTACCCTAAATTGTGGTGGATAGTGAAGGAGTTGAAAGAAGTATTTGAGTGGGAAGAACTTTGGAGATGATTGGAGATGATTTTCAATTTTCACTAAAATTTCCCCAAACTCAAATTTTTCTTAAAAAAACTACCTCCCTCAAATCTTATCCAAAAAATCTGAAAATATTTACGAGGCTTCATTTTCACTCAATCTGTGAAGTGATTATCGGTTTTTTCGCATTATTTTAAAAATAATGACGGACATAAATTATTTTCAAAAATATCACTAAAAGTATTGGTGCTAGGGTAGAGAGTGTGGCCTTAGCAGATTGACTTCGCGGACGAAGGGACAACGAGTGAATAATCTAAGAGGCCATATTTCGAATGTGCAATTCAAACCCGTGGTACAAGAGGCCGAGAGGTCTATTTAGTATAAACCTGCTAATCGGTAATAAAGGATTATCAAAATTGAATTATCGATAAAATACTCTCACTTTGTAGCAAAATATGGCTCATTACTGTTTTGGTCCGCCATCTTTTCTCAACTAGTAGGCTAACACAAGTAGACCTCTAGTACAGAGTAGCCAATCAGAATACAGGATGCATGATAGACCGTTCGTACAGCAGGTTTATACTATTATACAAACAATATTTAACTGATCAAACATTTATAACACTAGAGATGGCAAAAGAGAATGCTAGAAAAGTCAATACGTCTTTCAAACAAATTCACAATGAAATGGGTTGTTGCTAATTTAATGTCTCTGGAAAAGTACAATTTTTTTCAGGCTTCAAAACCTTTTTTAAAAAAAAGTATGTTTCTTAAAATAAGCAATGTTTACAGTCAAGCCTTTCCAAATCTAAATCCAATTTGCGGCAAGGACAAAGCTGATAATTAAATTTTAAAAAAATCCTTTTTTCGCAACAACTCACGTGCTTTCTATAGGTGACTTACGGGTCGAAAACGAGTCTTGTGATATACTCCTTAGGCATCCTGGGTAATTGGTAGGAAAACACATTCTGAAGTCCCACAAGCCACATGGCGGTTTGACGAGAAATGGGACGTTTCAGAGAATTTCCTACCACGTGGAATTCGATTACACCCCTTCTTTCTTCGCACCGTGCATGCTCATCACGGGCACTGTGAGCTCCAGGATATAGTCCTCCCTGGCGACAAACACAAAATATTAATTAGCTCTTTTTATCGATCAATTGATCTAATTGATTAATTCCAATTTTTATCCGGGTTTATCCGCGTGAACATGGATAGCCAGATTTACATCACTCTGATAACAATCTCTTCTACCCCCACTCTCCATCTCGTTCAATTCAGTGCATCCTCCCTTTCCAAACCAAAACTCTTGCTCTCCTTTTCCACAAGCATTTTCCATTTCTTTCTTCAGTGAAAGAAAGAAAAAATGTTATTATCTTTCCAACGTACTCATCAGAAAAAATGGGTAGTTTCGCCCCGAGCGGGATTCGAACCCACGTCTCCCTGTATACTAGTCAGGCGCGTTAACCATTACACTATCAGGGACCACCACGCTGGCAACGTAGCAGATTACTGATGGGATAGGTTAAACAGTTTTTTTCTGATGAGCACGTTGGAAAGATAATAACAATTCTTCTTTCTTTCATCGTTCGAATCTTTCCCAGCCTCAAAATATGTATTTATTTCTTGGTCGTCCTCGCTTCCTCTTTCCCTTCACTTCAATCTCCAATGCTTTATTTCTCAAAACATACCTATCATCACTCCTTAACATGCCCGTACCTTCTCACTTTATTCGCCTTTGCCATTTGAACCACTGTATCCTTCTAACCATACGAAAAACCAAAAGAAAAGGTAAAAATATTTGCATGCCACGCATACATGAAATCCTCGTTAGTTTCACGAGTTAGTGATTTGCTCTGAAAGTAACGGATGCTATACGCAAATTATTTTAAAGCCAAAGTTGCCAGTACGAATAAAAGAGATGTGTATGCAATCAATGTCCCAAACAGAAGAGATAATATTATGCTGAATTCAAAAGGGAAAAGAAACAAGGCTACAGAAGACAAGCAGTAAACAGTTGAAACGTCGCAAGCTATATCTAGGTGTCTTGTCGTAAGAATATATTTAGGTGACTTGTCGTAAGAATATATTTAGGTGACTTGTCGTAAGAATATATCTAGGTGTCTTGTCGTAAGAATATATTTAGGTGACTTGTCGTAAGAATATATTTAGGTGACTTGTCGTAAGA
>JAOTRI020121306.1:5000-12130 GCA_028564885.2 Zoanthus sanctaehelenae
AGTTTTCCATTATTAAGACATCTTTCAATGCACTGATCATTGATTATCGTTTGTTATGCTGCATGCTGTTTCTGGAGCACGCGCTTGAAATAGAAGAAAGCAGCAGAGCTCAGTTTCAGGGGGGTTATGAAGTGATTCATGAGGTTGGTTTTGACCAGCATTGGGCCGGACTGGTAACATCTGTCAATATGTCTCACAAAACTGGTTATGGTTACGTTATTGGCCTTATTTGGATAGGTCTTCAGCTAGTTAATGGACTTCAATACTTTACTAAAATGGTCAAAAGTTGGGTGAATATCTTTCCTATAACGGCCGATATGTTCGTTATTGCCATTGGTCTATGGCTACTGGTTAGTGCCAGGCCCCTTCACACAGACGTTCAATTTATGTGGCGTGATACCGAGTCCAAGGCGATGGATGTGATGGTTGGCTTTTTGGGTACTATAAGTTTTGTGTTTTGGTTCATGAAAGCAGTATTTTGCAGTCTCTGGGCAGCCGAATACTCCCACCTGCCTGACTATTCGACGTACTGCTATCTTGCTTGGACATCAGCTAAGAATTTTGTTCGCGCTTTTGCAATAATTTTCCAGTTGCATTTTTTTATCAAAATGGGTCCTAATTTCTGCGTGAATCGTGAACCTTGTCGAAGTCGCGTCAGACACGTGCTCCTGCCAGCGCTGTTGATGGTGTTGCTGTCACTTTTTGTAGCGGCAGTTCTTGATCAGTATGATGGTATTGTGGAAGAGTTGCTTGCGAAAGCTAGTCTTCACCAGATAATCAAAGTCTACTTTAATGTTGCAGCACCAATTCATCTTGTGTTTTGCATTCACATGTTTTTGCACTTCTTCATTATAAACAAAAGAATGTCCTGTGGTGTCGTTCCAAGACAACCAAATGAAGTCGCCGTAGACTCCGATACCTGTGACATGGATAACCCCCAAGTGCATGTAACTCAGGAAACGATATTGACAGTAGCCAATGAGAGTACAAACAAACAAGCAGTAGAAACTGAAGAACAAGAGACAACCCCCCTTCTGACGCACACCAATCAACACAAATCGTCTGGTGCAAATGATTTGTTAAATACAAAAACCGCTAAGATTGAAACCTAACAATTTCCATACGGAAATTGCTCAATAATAGTGATTGAACTGACTGGAGTAAGATTTGGGTGGAAATCATATGCGTGATAACTAAAGTGGAACGAGTGTGCAGCAAGCTTTTGGTTTCAAACAAAAACTGCTCCCCATAAGTTCAATTACGAATTAATTTTATCAGTTCTATTTTAAGCCAAAGAAACAAATACATCTGGGGATCAGAAATATGCACTTTTAATGATATTGTGTGACAATTTTCGCATTCAAATATCAAAACTTCCTGAGTGATAATGTCACATATTTTGCATAACTTTTTCCTGCGCTTTGATTGGCTATTTCAGCTTCTTTTTTTTTGCTATATATATCAAAGTAGTGCAGTTACTCTAAATAGCAATTTATGCAGACGTCATAATACCTGGAATTAACAGTGTTTTTAGAGTAGTTATAATTAGTAGAGGAAATATCACCGTTCGAGAAGAATTTGAATTTGATGAATTTGTATTTGATGAAAGCGTATTTGATGAAAGTGAATACGAGGAGTACGGAGTACGAGTGATATTAGCTCACTTTCATCAAATACAAGTGGTATTTTCATTAATTTTTGGAGAATAAAGGTGGTATTTCCTTTTAATATAATATCTACATAAAATACTTGTACAAAAAGTAAACACGCTGCAAAGCCACCTGGGATAGATCCATGCAATTAGTTAATAGCTCGCGTGGTATAATTAATTGCATGAGTTAATTAAAGATTCCATGCTCGTCTGCCAGTCAGAATCAAGTATTTTATGTAGGTATGATATTTTTAAGTTCTCCTATTTTAAATTAAACATGAATTCAGTTCAATCAGCGAGCTCTTTAAATCTAATGCCAAATTTTTTTGCTATATATATATGTGAACAACAGCAAATTTGTTCATAAACTACGAATAGCAGAAGTGTTTCTTTGAGTACCTCTTCGCAATTGGAGGTATTGGAGTCTTTTGCATCTTTTAGAATGGAATGCATTTGACGCTCATACTTGATTATAAAAGTAATGTAGAAGCAATGAATACAACAAGTAAAGTCAGCGAAGGACAGCGATCATCAATGCATTATTAGAAACACTTTACTTTCCTTAAAAACGGACTCAATACCAAATTAGAATCAATTAAATCTAATTTGAAAATCTCGCAAAAATACCCTAAAATTCACAAAAATTTTCTGGGGGTCAGCGAAATTCCTGTGTATACGGCCCTGCCGCAGTAACAAGTCGTAAAACTTCCATTTGCGTCTCTAGTGTGAACACGCCTTTACTACTCTTGTAAGGCCGCATAACTACTTGCAGGGGGAAGGTGGGCAGCTGAACCCCAAGTTTTTTCAGTAGCATTTTGAAATAAAATATAAAAATCAATAACTGGATACTAAAAACCGAGAAATAGAACTTGATGGAAATTGGATAGATAATTTATCTAGCAACATTGTTTTACTATATTTAGCACCTCAGCGCATGGACGCGCATCAAAGAAATGCGGTAATTTCTGTTAGATTATTAGTCATCTCTTAAGATATAAGAGAACTTTCTCCCCCAATGATAAAATTCTAGTTACGGCCATGGCTTGTTTGGCACAGTTAAAACTTATATTTACTTTAAAAGCGCTAATTAAATGGAACAAAT
Organism: Zoanthus sanctaehelenae; assembly: GCA_028564885.2. Classification (NCBI taxonomy): domain Eukaryota; kingdom Metazoa; phylum Cnidaria; class Anthozoa; order Zoantharia; family Zoanthidae; genus Zoanthus; species Zoanthus sanctaehelenae. The sequence continues at coordinate 7,754 of JAOTRI020121306.1, forward strand.
GGAGAGTCAAAATTAGTAAGTACAGACTCAAAATTTGATTTTTTGATTTCGAAACTGTGGTAAAACACCATTTTGTGCGACGTATTATAAGAAAACATAAAAAAGGTGCACGAAATTGTGGTTGGTTGTGCATCGATCCATGACTTATCTCGATATTACAGACTTTATACAAAATGACATACATTTTTCTTGTAATGAATGCAACAAGTTATAATACTTTATTAAAGAACACAAATTTACGTAACGATAGTTAGCTCATTTTTACCCGCTCTTTCCATTTCAACAGTTTAAATCACTTATTTATTTGACTAACAATGAACGAGAAATTTCAATACCGCTTGAGGCCGCCATGTGCGATGTTGAAAACTTTGAGTTCATTGTTAGTCAACGAGTGCAGGTAAATTCCGATAATTCACTCGCCGAGTACGTTAACGTTTTTGTTATTCAAAATGAATACACTGCACAAAGAAAGACTTCACTGAAACAACTACATACTAGGTACAGACAAAATGCTGATTTTAAATTTAATACGTTTCAAAGTTAGTAACAAATGAATCATACTTTTTACAAAATAAATCCCAAAATACATGAACATGGTTGTTAAATGAACACCGAATGACTTAAAAAAGGTTTAAAATGACTTTCTGAAAAAATTTAACAAGGAATAAACGTCTTTCTCAGCGTCTCTATTGCAATGAGTTTGGCACAAACGTGAGCTTATCCACTTACTTCTTTGTAGTGCTAACGTTAAGCGTTGGAGAATGGTTTAAATTAGCCACTACATTCTGTACATTGTGGCTGTGACTGTTTTGTGTAAGATTTTCGATGTTATTCACAGCGCCGACTACCGCGCCGGACGTAGATTCCTTCGAATCATGACCGACTTTAGCAAGAATATTGGAGGATTCTTTGTACTTTTCCAGGCTTTGTCTGTCACAATACGACTTAACGCTAATCGAGCTTCTGTGGCCTGAAGTATGCATAATTCTATGAATGGGTAATCCAGCTTCATCCAGAGCAGAGATCTAACGCAATTGTTTGTGTAGACCTTGCTCAAGCATGCCGCGAGCGATATTTCCTTCATCATGTCACCCAGTTTATTCACTCAAACTATATTTCGTCGCTAGGGATAAAATTTCTCTTTGATTTCAGAAACAGTGCAGTTTGGTTAAGATTTAGGACGCTGAGAAAGTTTTTGAAATTATATTTTACAGGATAATCTGACATTCCAGTGCTGAACATTTTTGGATCACTTTTGTCGGCTTTATCTCAGGTTACAGGTCACAGGTCATTATATAATAACATATATGCGTACCAAAAATTACGGTGTTCAACTTACCAATAGAGAAAAAATATCGCCCTGGGAACCCCTGCAGTTACCATCTATATAACTTTGTCCGGCTGCGTTGCCAGCGTGGTTGGTCCTTATAGTAATATGTTTTGTGCACTAGCTTTCATTTGGAAGCGAATGCCCTCGGACCCTCCCGGACGTAGATTTCAATCCTAACGATGATTTGGGTAATTTTTTTTTGTACCTTGTACTATTCTTGCATAAACTAAGCGAAGTGATGAAACAATTCTAAGAGTGCATTTTGGTCGTTTAGTTGTTTAGGTGTGTGCTATATTGAAATCTGAACAGACAGTTATTAATGCTGACAAAAATGTACTTGCAAGTATTTTTTTTTGTGGAGTTACATGTTGTAGATCGAGATCATGAATCAACAATGTATGTTCCTGTATGCATGAAAAACCAATGTTCTTTTGATTTCTTTAACAGTGTAAATTACGTTTTTATTTACAACTCTACTTGTGTTTTACTGGCCGATCAGCAAAGTATTTTGTTGCTATGGGGTCTATGAGTATGATAGAGCCGTTCGATCTCAACTCTGTAATTTTAATAATAATCTTATAATCTTAGAAAGCAATATCCATTCGTTGTTTTTAATACATCTTTCAATTTGTTAAAATTCAAAGAAATATTGTGTGCTGTACATATTGGCATAGTAATGCAACTTTATGTTAATTGTAATATGCAAGTAGCCTCTGTGTCTGCGAAAAATCTTGACCTGTTATCATTAATTGCTTTTGGCGAAATTGAAACACGCTCTTCAGATTGTTAAAGTAAACATTGTGTTGATTTGTTTTACGTATTAGCAAGCTTGAGCCTGGTAAAAGGTTTTGATTTCATTTGACACATATTTTGTCGAAAAGAAACGGTTCCGCACTTTTCTACGTTGAAACTTGAAGAACAGTAAGCTTTATGCCATTTATACAATTCAATCGCTCCACAGAGGTACGTTGCTGGCGTTTGAGATACAATACAAGTCATAACACGCCATTGCAAGAACACGTTTAGGATTTAAATCGCTTCTCTCTGGTGACAATTTTGAGGCAAGTACTAAGATAACATCGCTAGTTTCGTTTCATATTTCAGGAGTGCCTATGTATAACATATGTGAACCAAATGTGGCAAACTGCGCCGTGCACACGGCTATATCTCTATTAATACATAATCACGTAGGATGTTTCTAGCTGTATTCCATCAAGTTTTTATATAGTGCGTGTTTTTTAAAAAGCTCAATAAACTAAGTGGTCTACTTTAAATCTCTACCAGCACGCAAGGACAAAAAATACAAAAGTTATTAGTTTCAAACATAACACTGCACAGAAGTTGCAAGTTAATGCTAAACTCTAGCACAGGGTGTTTGTTTACATTATTATTATGGATATTTTAAAAAGATTCCGTGATAATGCTAAAACAAAACACGAGATGTGATATCTTGCTATTTTTAAAACAAAGAACAATACCATGCAGTTGAAGTACGTGATAGTTTTTAAGATATGGGCCTGCCGTGGCTTGCTTTCGCTTTTTGTATTTTTATCGGCGGGAGAGAATATTCGATTTTTAAAACTTGTTTATCCAACTTTAACAGCCTTCCCCCCACCCCTTTCCCCCACATACACACTGAATGGTCTGCACCTTGTGTTCTGCCAAGGGCTCAGCGAACGCGGTATTGTATCTTTGGTCTTTTTTTATGATTATCATCAAGCTGATACAGGCTTTTCTCCTATAATAACAATTTTATAAGAACAACGAGGCTTCGATTGGCCGAAAATTGACAATTTAAGAACCACCTCATGTTGCGGCTAAAAAAAGTCAAAATGTTTCTTGTTGAAACTTTACTGAATCTTGTAATTTATGTTTGCAATGTGCATAGTAAAAACACAGCAGCACAGTTTAATATTTAGTTCACCTACTATTGTGTCACCAAACGATGCACGTATTCATGTAACACTAAAAATTCCTCAGACGACCAGAATTGCTTTTTAATGCCTTCCCTTTTTGATTTTATTTCAAACCGCTCACAGCATTAAAAACAAATAGAGACTGAAACACGCTGGTGACTTCAGTTTAGATTAAATTTGTAACCATGCACCCTTTTCAGAAATTATATCAAATCTCTTTCGGTAACATTTTTATTTTCAAAAGTAACGTATTTTGATCTGAGTTTACACTGTATGAGTCATAAGTGAACGTCCATGGGACACAAAATAGCCAAACGTTTTTGAAAAGCAGCTGTTTATTCCAGGAATGCAAGAGCCTTCTGAAATAAAATTTTTCCGTCTGTGTCTTTTGTTCGGTCTCGAAATTCGCGCCCACAGTGTGCAGAATAATTATCAAGCTAATGTTACATGATCAAAGTTGGCTGTCGTGTAGCATGCTTTCGCAGCCGATCGACTTTTTGCTAAGCGATGCTGCGCCAAAAGTTGGCTGTTGTGTAACATGGTATCGCAGCCGACATTTCGCGTCAATTGTGTTTTGCTGCGCAACCCGTTGCGAGTTTTTGAAATGGTTTCAAAATCTTTTAATACAAAGTGGACATAATGTCAACGTTTAGAAAGATTGCTCGTGTAACATGTCACGTAAACAATAATGTTGTTGCTAAGCTGAACAGATTCCAAGCAAAACGTATGATAGATCCGAATAAGTGGAGTACTGAAGGAATGAATTGAAAGCTATCAGTTGAATCCAATCAAAACTATATGATAGTATATCCTTGATTCAGCTTTAAAAGTTTAACAGTTACGTTTTTTCACTTTATGTTTTTCGATTTAGCGTGAAAAAGAAAAAGCTAGAAAATTTTTAAAAATGAAAACAATAGGTTTAGCACTCTTTTGACTTTTTAAAAATTGCAATCATTACAATATCCATCAATGTGATTGGTACATCAAAAGGATAGTTTGATGACAATCATTATCATTTCCTCAAATGTCACTGGTGAATAATAAGGATAGTATCATGACAATCATTACCATTTCCTCAAATGTGATTGGTGTATAATAAGGAGAGTTTGATGACAATCATTACCATTTCCT
>JAOTRI020121317.1:0-12129 GCA_028564885.2 Zoanthus sanctaehelenae
TTGTGACGGGATAAGTGCTTGTGAAGTAATAAGTGCTTGTGACGTAATAAGTGCCTGTGACGTGATAAGTGCTTGTGAAGTAGTAAGTGGTTGTGACGTGATAAGTGCTTGTGAAGTAATAAGTGCTTGTGAAGTAATAAGTGCTTGTGAAGTGACAAGTGCTTGTGAAGTAATAAGTGCTTGTGACGCGATAAGTGCTTGTGAAGTAATAAGTGCTTGTGACGCGATAAGTGCTTGTGAAGTAATAAGTGCTTGTTACGTCATACGTCCTTGTGACGTGATAAGTGTTTGTGAAGTAATAAGTGCTTGTGAAGTAATAAGTGCTTGTGACGGGATAAGTGCTTGTGAGGTAATTAGTGCTTGTTATACGTGCTTGTGACGTGATACGTGTTTGTAACGTGATAAGTGTTTGTGACGTGATAAGTGTTTGTGACGTGTACGTGTTTGTGACGTGTAAGTGCTTGTGACGTGAAACGTGTTTATGAGGTGATACGTGTTTGTGAGGTGATTCGTGTTTGTGGTGATACGTGTTTGTGAGGTGATACGTGTTTGTGACGTGTACGTGCTTGTGACGTGATAAATGCTTGTGACGTGATACGTGTTTGTGAGGTAATTAGTGCTTGTTATACGTGTTTGTGACGTGATAAGTGCTTGTGAGGTGATACGTTTTTGGCGTTGTTAAGTTGCTTATCCATTTTTTTGGAATGTGTGCATCTGATGAGAGTTGATGAATTTCAAGGGCCGTGTGATGAGTACAACTCAACCACTCGATTTTCGAAAAACTAAAACTGTTTTATCATCATTATTTACTACATGTAAAATCTTCTTTTATGGCATTAAAACAATGAGACTGTTCGACCCATTCAAAAATATGTTCCATTGATTGCTTTTAGCCATATCACAGCTAACAAATTAGACGAACAAATTTTATCGGTTGTCTCTGCATAAGTAACATACTCTTTGAACAAATGCCGTCTGTAGGTGGTTGCAACATTGATGATGGATGTGTTGCAACAAATGCCGTCTGTAGGTGGTTGCAACATTGATGATGGATGTGTTGGCCTTAATTAATGTTTTCATTGCAGAGCAAAGCTGTTCTTGTGTGGTTATCATTGGGGAAGTTTTACAATGCTCTGGACATGTTGTACAGGTATGGCCGATAATTGCTCTTTCACCCTGGCACCGTCGATAATTTATTCTTGCGCATCCGTCGTTCTTTAAAAACAAATTCGCGGTTAAATCGAGAACAATAGTGGCTGGGTATTCAGCAGTTACTCCTCATGGTTTAATACTTTTAAGTTGAAAATATACAGGGTAGCTCTAAGAATATATGACGAGAGAAAACATACGCGGGTTAGATCGAGATCAAATGACGTTGATGTGATAAGGGGTACCTATAAACATCCACTATAGGATGAACAGTTTGAGTTCCATTAGATAAATTTCTGCATTTATTATACGATTTCTTATAACATCATCTCGTAACAGTGAAGGCGACACTTTCTGTCGATTACATTATCAGTTTATACTGTTTCATTGTAATGCTAAAATTGTGAATGTGCTTTATTTCACTACAGTATGCGATATTTTGAGAGAGCTGCACTTTTTGCCGAGGCGTGTCAGGAATTTGGATTCTTGGCCATGGAAGACGAAAGAAACGGTATCCTTGAGGTTCCCCTTAACTTAAAACTCTCCACACTATTTAAACTAAGTTAATATAGTGCACTGGAAACAAAACTTAGCAAACTAGAAAGAATGCAATGTTTTTTTGTTTCACGTTGAGGGCACGGTTACAGTTAGGATCTACAATCTCGGACAAAATGTTTTGGACACCCTCGCTGAAAAATATCCCCCGCACCCCCAAAGCTATACCTGGCCAAGGTTTTTGTCTGAGATTGTAGGTATGATGCTTCATTGTATATAGTCTATTGGCCGGTTGCTCATTTATATCACAAAACCTTTTACTGGTGCACCGTCACGGTTAAGATCTTTAGTTCTATGTGCAATGCTTAATTATTTTATTGGCCGTTAGCTCCATTTACAACTCAAAGCCTTTTGTTATTTGTACTCGATCAAAGTCAGATTTCAATGGGGGAAATGAGAACACAAACGTATAAGAAAGTCATCAAGTTTCATTAACCCATTCAACTCTATTAAGTTTGGTTAAAAAGACTATTTCTCATCCATTCAGGGCAGATCTCAAAAGCAGTCCAAACTATGGTTCTTTTTTTAACACCAATGGTATTGTTTTCCATACCCCGACCAATACGGTCATCTCTTTTGCCATAACGTCACACCTCTTTCAATTGCTCTCGCAATGTCTTAGTGTTTATAAATAAGTCAAATATGCACTTTAACCTCAATTGCGAAGGAAGTGGTTGCCCATTCTTCCTAGCCACAGGCGAATGTTTAATCGCTCGAGGGGGAAAACCGCAGTACCCGAAGAGAAACAAGATTGAGATTGACAAATCTCAGTCAACTTACGGACTCGATTTGGTTATTGTATTTCTGTGGCAAACAAATTAAGATGACTGAGTTGTTAAACGTTCTGTTTTGTGCTTGAAATATATGTTATTCTGCTATAAAAGGTTTAACTCAATACCAATCAAGAGAGGGATTCCTTTTTTCTGTCTACTGATTGTTGTTATCCCATAATAGTATTGTTGTTATCCCTTAATGGTGTGGAAATAGCTTCCCTCGTGAACGCAGTGTACGTGGAGTACGCACGGTATCTGTTTGGCCTGGGACTGATGAAGCCTTCACACTACTTCAGTGACAAAGCTGGCGATAAAGAAAGACACCTTTTACACGCGTAGTTTGAGGTTTAGCGATAGGCAAACAGACATCTAAAACTTTTCACACAGATGTGCCGGTAAACTCAAAAATTTCGTGCCACTTCTGAATTAATGTTTTTAACATTAACAAAGGCCGTTTTTATACTAGAGACGTTAAAGTGATATAGACGCATTTAATGTTTGAGACGTTAAAGTCGTCTGCCTTATATACCGTTTTTGTGTCTACTGCGAGCATGCGCAGGTAGACACATTGCTATACCTAAAAGCTGTTAACCGGAAGCTGTCCACAATAGGAAATCTTCGGAACCAATAAAAGCTGAGTCTCAACAAAAAAAGATTTCGGAGCTAAGCAAACCTGAAATTTTTCTAGCCTTGAAACAGATCGAATAGTAATCGCAACCAATCCAAAGTTAATGATCACATCATTCGTTTTCGTAACCAGCTAAAGAACATGGCGTGACGCAGCTAGTTTTTAATTTCTCCACAAATGTCGACGATTGAGAAGTTGAAGATTTTACAGGTTGGTAAGTGCATTTTTAAATTTTCGTTTGCCATGTTTTTAGCTAGATTCTACAATTAATATATACCACAGCTTTCGGTGCTTCTATCAAGCTAATAGGATCGAAGATAAGGTAACCGATTTTGATAAACGCAGACCGGCCTTTGGCATTTTGTCGATGTCGTATACTAAACCTCTGGAAAGCCTCTTATAAAAAGGATAAATAAGCCCGCTTGCGGGAAAAATGCGAAGCCTTGAAAGAAGATATTTGAGCCCGATTTCGGAATGATTCAGCCAAGTTGTTATTTTTCGAACAACCTATTAGCCGCGAACAGTATACCAGCCGCTACAAGGAGTTAAATTACTAAACAAAGATCAGCAACTTCCCACCTACCCTTTCTCCTCTTCCACAATGTAAGTTGCTGTACAAAAATTAAAAACCAACCAGTAACACAACCATTATTTAGCTTGTAAAATAGTAATTGTAACATAAATTTACTTCAAACAAGATTATATACTTGCACGTAAAAATCGAAACTATGAAAACAAGAACCTTGATTTAAATTTTTACAAAGCATTTTGTTCCAATCGGCAATCCGTTCCCTAGACTTACAGTTGCAACCTATACTTCATAAGGAGCATAATTTTCCAGCAGTTGACACATGTAGCCTGTGGCTACCTATTTTTATACTAGACGTTTTGTCGTCTTATAACGACTTTATCGTCCCAGACGACTTTATCGTCCCAGACGACTTTATCGTCTCAGACGACTTTATCGTCCCAGACGACTTTATCGTCCCAGATGACTTTATCTTCGCAGACGACTTTAACGTCTGTAGCATAAAAACATCCACATTTTCGCGTGTTTCTGCCCTTACTATCATAGAAACATAGAATTTGTTGCTAAGTTAGCTAAGGTTGAATGTGAGGTAGAATTGCAGTTCCTTTTCTATACTAGTCAGTTGCTTCATTATTGAGCCACCAGCAGAAATGGATTACGACACACGGACCTTATCAAACTTAATATACCTTAGAACTTCAAGAACGTATTGCGTTTTAAGAAACTGTTAATATATTTTGTAAACGAAAATAAAACATGCAGATATTTGACAAAACATCGTTACGAAATCCTCACGTTACCCCCAACCTTCACCTTAGGGCTTCTATTTTGAGTAGAGGACACAGATTTTTGAAGTAATCAAAACAAAGACAAAGCTTACCCCAATGTTAATTCGTCCAATTACAAACTCTGTTGAACTCCGTGTCCTCTACTCGAAGTAATACCCCACCTATGCTTGTGCTCCGAGTCCGATTTTCTTGCCTTGGAAAATAATAATAGCGAATATAGCGAGGGGAAGCAACAAAAAAAATCTGATTGGAAACGGAAAAGGGATGTTGGAAGATAACAGCAATTTCCCTTAAATGGCCGTTTTCAATTGAAACAGTTGTAGCCATTTTCCAAACCGATGCAGAACTTTCTCCCCCAGGTCTCAAGTATCCATTTACCGCCATTTCCTAGCAAGATGGCTGATGAATAGAAAAATATCAATCAAGTAATCTCTGCAATCGACAGTTGTGATCATGAGTTGTTCTAATCAAGCTCCATTATCAATAACCGCTCTTAAAATAAAGTAAAAATGTTAGTTGTGACATCACACTTCCTTTCTTCAAATTGGATTCAGGCACCATTGCGACATTTCCTTTCCTCGCAATGATTATCAAAATGATATATTTAAAGATGTCAGATCGACATGACTAATTATATAATCATAAGAAAAACAATTAAAAATAATTATATTATATGATAGTGATTGTCTTTTTACCGTCAATTGTCATTGTGCATCGTTCGGCAAGAGGTCTATCTTTTTGACGAGAGATTGATGTTTTAATGAATCAATGGTTCATAATGTGAAAAAGTCAAACTGCTAATTGCTTCGTAACTTGACTGGGTGAATATTTTAAAAAATACTAAAAACATAGTAACCTTTTAATAAGATCAGTAGAATTATGCATCTTTCGTTTTTAAATCATTCTGAAAATGTTCTTTTGAGGAATATCTAACAACAGAAATCTCATAAGTCGCACTTTTCAAGAATGGACTTTTACAATTGCAAACTACGTGAGATCAATTACCTCCTTTGAAGATAGTGGTTTCCTGACGGTATAAGATTGGTCATTTCTCTTTCTAGATCGTCTGGGAGAATTTGATAAATTTATAATCGCATCTTCTATATTTCCCTTATTTACGTTCAATGCATGAACAATGCTAGCAGTAGATACATCTGGTATCACATTTCGAATTGCATTAATTTTAAAGTCTTCACAACACTGTACCTCGTCATTGAAAGGATCACCATCTAATGATGTAACTGAACTGGAGTGAATTGACTTTGAACCACTTGCAGAAGATTTACCCAACCGTACATCGCTCACACAAATGATTTCACTGCTATAAGGATTTTCGACGCTCGATAACACCGACATCAACTTTGTGTTTGATAACTCCATGTCATCTTTAGATTTCCTCATCGATTCTGTCACGACCTCCACCTTTTCACTGTCACTCTTTAGTGAGGAGATGATATTGTTTAAAGATGCTTCTGATAAAGCATCGCGCGTAAACGCAACCTTGGCAGCTTCATACTTACTAAACGATGTTTGGTTTGCAGCTAAATTTGTGTCTTTCTTCACTTCGTACGAGTTCGTACCTGAAGAACGTGAAAAGTTGTTTTCTGTTTCTGAAGATGTGGGATTCTGTTTTATGGAGTTACTAATAGCAATGATAGCTTCTTCTACATTGCCTGCAGATGATGCTAATGCAACAATAATATTTTCCAACGAGGAATCTGGTAAAGCTTCTTGCACTTTCGCAATCTTTTCCTCATCAGACTGCGAGTCCATTGTGCACGATTCTTTTGTTGACCGATCGCAAGTCGATCCCGATAAATGCATTAAAGAAGGCTCAGAGATTAACCCCGAATATTTGGCGTCTTTTTTCTTTAGTTTTTCAACAGCCCTTTCCACGTTTCCAAATGCTGAAGTCAAGGCAATGATAATATCGTTTAGTGATGAATTCGGCAGAATTTCCTTTAATGTTTTTATTTTGGCATCGTCCGACTGTTCTTCCGTGGCTGTTTGTGACAAAGACAGATCTTCCGAAATTATTTTGGAAGCTGAAAGTTCGGAGTTGCAATTTTTATCAACAGCGGAAATAAAAGGAGAAAAATCGGGATCTACATCAACGCATTCACTGCTAATGAATGAAAAGCAGTTTCGATCTTTTTTGTGATGATATGTGTCACTATTAGGATCCGTGTCAATGTGCAGTAGGGATTCGCCTTCCCAATTAGAATCAAAAGTCGCTAACGAATGTCTTATTTCGGAAAACCCCCGCTTTTTCTTGCTAGGAGAAACGTCCACAACACTTCCTTCGTCTAAGTCGTTTATATTAAACTCTTGGAAATGGGACCTTTTTCTAGACCTGTTACGAGAAGAGATTTTCGATGAAGTTCCAGAATACGGTTCATTAATTTCATCAACATTATACATAGTTGAACAAACGATGTCATGACCATCTGCCGTGATTGCACGCTTTACTTTATGAGTTTTAGAACTGGGTTTTTCTGAATCCGACGTAATTAGAGCCTTGAACTCCCCTTTATCAACCCTATAAAACAGATTGGTAATTTTAGATTGCTAATCTCATAAAATATGCATGATAGTTACAGAAGTCAAAGCATTCACAGTACAGAAGTATTTTTGAAATACATGCATTATTCTAGTAGTGGTATTGCTTATATATCTAGCTTTAAACTGACGTTTGATTTTACTAGATTTAACTAATTCTGAAAGTGTTTAGAAGGAAAGCATCTTGATAACTTGTAGACTACTAAATCTCCAGGACTAAACATGATACTTTCAGATGTTATGTATTGCTTATCTATTTAGCTATAGACTTCAAGATTTAAAAAACACATCAATGTCCATGGCAACGCTAGGCAGAAAGTTTAAATAAAGTAAATGTATGTTACCATAAGTTGAATGTACCAAAGTCTCACCTTTGTACAAGTTCAGCTGTTATGGAAGCCAGGAGTTCTACAGTGCCTTCAATGTTTTGTGTTTTCAGCAATTGAAAGTCTGTACTCTCTTCCAGCTCTCTGATGACATCCTATATATAAGCAAACAGTTATATTTCAAAGAGCTATCAATCAACTTGGTCATCCACATCAGTTGCGGTGAATGACGAATAAAACCTTTCGTTATCCAATCATACTGACGGTGTAACACTCGATTATTTTACAGACATACAAAGATCACCGTTTAAATTTCAGTCTACAGTTTCAGTAAAAAGGATGAAGCTATTACTATGATTTACAGCAAAGTTGGACCATTGTTACTATTGTCTTTATCTTTGTATAACAGTTAAATTATTTGTGTGGAAGTTGCTGGTGAATTAATTGACAAGCCAAGTCTGAGCAATGAAAGAATCTTTATCCGAGAGTTTGTCTTTGGTCGTGAAAGTTTAGTTTACATTTTCCCGAAGAAGTTTGTCTTATGCCGCTAGAATTTATCTTTTACCAATCGTGGCTGTTTGTATTCACCCTTGGGAGTTCGTATTTTGCTATGGGTGTTTGACTATTTCTGCTAGTTTGTTTTATGCAGAGGGAATTTTGCTGTGACCGCTTGTGAGTAACAGTAAGTTTTAGCTTACACATGGTAATATCTTGGCACAGATTTATATCTTTCATGTATAATACAACTATTTATTTTTCTTTTTACAAACTGTTTTAGTTTTCAAACCTCCACTTGCTCAACTGTTGGGTTCCCACACTTTCCAACTCCTCTGCAGCCATCTGTACATGTCACACGATATGACGCTGGCTCAGACTCAACCACATAATGGAGGCTTACATCTCCGGATAGAGTTCCAAAATCTTTCCTAAAATAAAATTAAGAAAACTAACAAGCTAAATAACTGCAATTAAGATAACTTGCGGTTATAATACGTTCAAAAGGAAATGGGAGGGAGTGGCCTAATATCTACTTTTCGCAATATCATAACACTTTGTAATGGCCGAGAAAAATACAGTAGATTTATAAATGAATAGAGTACAGTTCTAACCGTAGATGTAAAACTATTGATGCTTAATGTATAAGAATATTACATTCAGCTCATTAATATGCTACAGAGTTATTAGGTATACATACTTCCACTGTATCATTTTTTCCTTTTGACTGAAATAGCGTCCATCTCTAATGCTTTCTGCTAGGTCATCTGAAAATATTTTAAACCAATTACAGGACTTTTCTAAGGCTGCATTTGATAAGGTTTGTTTAGGTAATTTTTAACTTCTTACTTTTCACAAATTCCTTTCTCCAATTTTGTACCCAAGAACTAACTCTAACTAGAAACAAAGTGTTACTCGAGTTGAATGCTCTTGACGGGATTCGAACCCGCAACCTTCTGATTACCCGTCAGACACTCTACCCATTGAGCTATAAAGTCTCACATGGGGAGGGAGGTCACTGGTTAAGTTCTTATACATTCCCGCTGGACATTCGTCTCGCATCTGCTCGCTCGATACGTCCGATAGTCATATTTACAATATGATTTCATTCCTCAAATGATAATATATAGAAGTATGCAACTCGGTTTAAAGTTAGAAAAACAGTGTTAATCGAGTTACTAACTCTAACTTTTATTTTCAAATACTAAGCAGCACTAAACAGTTCTTCAATAAAGATGTCCCTTATAACAAACATGGCCTTCCACGGGCCTTGAAGTATTGTGGCTATAGTTCATGTTAAAGAACAGCCTATCCGCTTACACAACTTCGCAGCGTGATTTCTACTCATATCAAAATTTATTCAACTTGCATCACTATCAATATTAATTTTATGAAAAACCATTTTGAATCAAACACAAAGGGAAAGAAAATTTGTAACACTCACCTGCTCTCTTGCGCTCCATCAACACTGGAAGTGTAAATTCCTTTCCAGCGTGTCGCCATTTCCACATATAATCTCCACAGGGGAGGGAAGAAGTTTTATGTGTCACCTGCCATTCACTCAAACGACGACTTAGCTGTTAAAAGAATTTTAATCCTAAAAGTGCGGCCGTTATCATTTTTGGGTAAACTACAAGAACTTCACGGAGAATTGATTAATACTTTAATGGATTATTTGATAAACTATCAAACCACCAACAGATAACAGTTTCACGATGAGAAACGTTTTACAGACAATGCTAAAATTCAAATCACAGATGCACTGACCTCAGTTTGAACTGACTCTTTCCATTAACTACAATTAAGCAATGCATAATCTACTTATCAATTACACTGTTACTGACCAAACCAAGTTCACTTCAACAAGACTCTTTCAATGCTAAAGAACACTAGAGAGAGGAATTCATTATCTATATAATTTATCATTTACTGCCTACCATTATCGGCTGAACTGTAATTATTTACCTTGAAGAACATGTTGCCATATTATATGCTACAAGAAAGAAGGAATTAACAAGTCAATATTTACTATACTAACTTTGTAACCAACTAAACAACACTCACCTCACCAAGCCTTGATCGGTCTCCACCCATTTCACGTCGATCCACTAGCAGAACAACACTGTTGAGTGAAAACTAAGATAATCTTTAAAAGGGCCATTGATTAAAATAGAATTTAGCTGATGGAATATTCTGCAATTAAGTTTACTAAGTAGCTTAACATGAATTTTTTACGTGCTTCTTCATATTGGAGTAAATTTTCGCATCCACGTTTTTAGGATTTCTACTACTTGAATATATTTTCTCAACAAAAACACCAACGAGTATTCAGGTTTGTTGTACAATGACCACTACATGCAGTTCCAAAACTACATATAGGTAACTTAGAAGGACTTTTTCTTCAACCTTCGAACTCAAGTAAATTAACAAAGGATGGCTAAATTAAATCTCAAAGAAATAGCTTAACAGAAGGATAGATAAAAATTACAATGCTCTTGAACACCAGGGGGGGGGAGTACGTAGCAAGTTCATAACAGCAGTATCTCCATCCTTATCACCATTTAAACAAAATGAATTGCGTAAATTTCATAAATATCGTAAATATTCATTCCCACGGGACAATAACTTTACATTCATTCTTACCAATCGGAACCATTATCATTGCTATACAATGCATCTGAAGAAATGCGTGCAGTTTCCTTGTGAAAACTAAATAGTTCATTTCCTGACTGTATTAATTGCTTCTCATGTTGTATTCTTCTTTGTTCAGCAAAAGATTTTTGAGCTTGAGAAGCGTCTCCTGTGAATTAATAAATAAATGTTTACTACATATACAATAAAATGCAGTACAATGTAATACTATTTACAACACCACGAAATACAGTGTAATACTACATATACAATATCATACAATACAATGTAATACTACATACAATACCACACAATACAATGTAATACTACATATATAATATCACACAATACAATGTAATACTGCAGTATACATACAATACCACGCAATACAATGTAATACAACATATACAATATCATACAATACCACGCAATACAATGTAATACTACATAAACACTATCACACAATACAATGTAATACTACATACAATACTATGCAATACCATGTAATACAGTACTACATACAATACCACGCAATACAATGTAATACTACATACAAATACCATGCAATATAATGTAGTTCAGCATTTAATACAACATAATACTGCATACAATACCATTAAATACAATTCATTATGAACCACACAAAGAATTCAATATCTATATAATACAGTGAAATATCTCAGTAGAACTACTACACAATACTACAACTACCCTACCATTTTATACCGTGTTGTAGTTATATACAAAATCAAATGTAATAATTAAAATACAAAATAATACTGGTACAAATTATACAAAATACAATTATGCCAAAGATTGCCAAAAAATACTTGTGATATGCAATTATCTATTAAAAACATTTTTATATACAGCTGCAATATAATAGAATAAGGGCTATTCCTTTGGGAGAAGATAAGACATTTTCACGACATGTATAAGATCTGTCTTTAAACTAAATTGCATACTGCAAACATTTGTGTGTCATTTCAAATATGACTTACAGTACTCAAAAGATGTGTCTTATCTTGGAACAAGACTTTCAGTTGTTTTTAGTAAGATTGTAAACTTCCTCATATAAGGTTTTGTGTCCCAAATAAGATGCATGTGAACTACATGTGGCATGTTGTTACAGCAACATCAAACTGATTTGTAACCCTACAATAATTAATGCCTTGACCAAAACAAGGTCATTGCACCTCACTTGTCGCTCCACATGCACAGAAACTGTTCTTTGCAAACATCTCTTCCTTTGTTATTAGAAGAAATATAATTAAATTGGTTGACTATGTGCAGTTTGTAAACAAACACGAGAGCTGAAACCATAAATTCAGCATCTTCCATCTGCAACATGGTGTCATCATAATATCTCTTGGCAGATTTTTCCAGGCTCATCTTGGATTTCTGTTGTATTCTTCATATTATGTAATGCCAAACTTGAGAATATTCTTCAACAGTACGGCCTTCACAATAAAAGAGGACTTCTCATAATTGAAATAACATCCCTGAAAAAGTATCTTCATTTTTAAAGTGATCTACTATTACTATTTATTGCTAAAGGCATGGCAACCTTGCATTGACACAAAGCTCACCAAAAACAAGAGGCGAACCATTTATACCAGATGAGATCACTACCATCCCATACCACATGAGATCACTACCATCCCATACCACATGAGATCACTACCATCCCATACCA
>JAOTRI020121328.1:0-12129 GCA_028564885.2 Zoanthus sanctaehelenae
TTGTTGGATATGAGATGATTATAGCCAACTCGGCGCTACGCACCTCGTTGGCTATTTACCATCTCATATCCAACGCGTGCTCTTGGAATAATTGTTAAATATTTTGTGTTTGAGTATCGTTAGTTTCCGTGTCAATAACTAGTCATTTTAAGTTACATTATTATATATTTTTTATAGCACACTGATAATTATCTAATTATCTAAGTACAACTTACAAAAATTACAAAAACCTATACCTCAATTACAACTACAAGACAAATTATCATACATGTAAGAGTGTAAATTGTTAACGTGCGTCTCGTAACTAGTATTGTTCCACAGATTTTTTGGAAAACTGTTCATGTTTTGTTCTTTAATGCCATAATATAACTGCTTTTGCAGAAGTTATTTGTTTGTCAGTGTTTGTTCTGCTTTTAGTTGGCTGGAATTAATGTCTGGTAACTAAAAGGAATCTATGAGAGTCTTGGACAGGCGTACTCTAAGGCGAAAAACTGGCCAAAAACAATTGCATATTTGTGAGACTTTACGTGACTTAAGGCAACTTTATGCGACTGAAGGCAGTTTTACGCATTACACGACTTAAGATGACTCTGTGCAAAACTCTCAAACCCTATTCCTTATGTCTTTGTGCAACTTTGCGCGATTTAAGTCAACTTTGTGCGACTTAAGGTCACTTTTAAGTCTCGGAATAGGCCTTTAGATTCCGGATTTCATGATGTGGAGTAGGATTCGGGATTTCACATGCAAAACTTTTCTGAATTTCTTAAGTCCACTTGCAAATGCTTCCAGGATTTGAAAACACTCGTTAACCCTATTCAGACCGGGGAGGAGGGAGGGGGAGGCAGAAAGTGTCCGCGCTGATTTCAGACAGTTGCCGTTTCCGGCCTTACAATAGGTCACACTGACCTATAATTCGGTGACTTTTCCTGAAATTTATTAGTTAATCGGGTAACCATCATTTTTCTCAATTAGGGTGATTACTGTTACCATGGTAACCTGTTTTTGGAAAGTGGTTTTTAGCAGTTTTTGCTATCCTGCATTTTTCTTATTTTTTTTTCACAACCAGCCAGAAGAAATAACTGATTTAGGGTGAAAATGAATTTCGATAGCCTAATTATGCTAATTAGTTAATTAATTACTCATGTAAAATGATGACGTTATTAATGTTGCGCAATGTCATCACGGAAAATAAAAAAATGTCAAAACTGTTATGTAATTGCCGTAAAGTCTTTTTCCTGATATAATCACTACCGAGTTTTATTTTACTGTATTCAATGAAAACCAATTGTTTTTCTTTATTTTTTATATTAATATTTACACCCTCCCCCCATTTTTTGTCATTAGGTTACAAGTGGGAACGCCAATGATAATTTAATTTTATTTGTTTTACACAGCTGTCTTGTTTTTGTATGACCCTTAGTTATATATTAGCCAAATGAAAAACCGCAATGTACGGGCAAGAGGAATGTCCTGGTTCTGTTTACTATGAAGCCATTACTAGGAACGACAAAGGATGACCAACAGCACAAGCCAGCGTTGTTCAAGCTGTACAATTTCACCAAAAGTGGAACTGACATTGTTGATCAACGACTGAGCTTTTACACATGCAAGCCCAAGTCCCGCAAGTGGACAATGTCAGCCTTCTCTTACCTGCTCGACACTTGCAGAGTCAATGCCTTGACAATCGTGGCAAAAAATCTTGGCAAGAATCCAAGAGGTGAAGACTTATTCAATTTCGGCTGGAAGCTAGCAATGTCACTCGTGACGCCTTACATTGAGGCACGGCCTTTAAATGGTCTATCAGTGACCATGCAGCAGAAGATAAACTACGTCCTTGGAAGGAAAGAAGAAATAAAGAAATGAAAGTCTCAACAGCACCATAGGAACCAAATATCCTAAAAATTATGGTATAAATAAAAGTAGTGACTTCGAGGACAAAACTCCCGGTGAAAACGACAAATAATTTCAATTTACGTCGAGTATTATTTTACGACTTGCGCCATTTAAAGAATCTATTTTTCTCTGTTGTCGAGGAAAAATGATAATGGGACATCACATGTGAAGTTGAATTGCTGTAGAACCCTTCCTCTTGCCTTGTGTCACATCGATATGTTGTTTTTCACAGCACCTTGTCAGAAAACTCAAATCTCCAAAAGTCTAAAACCTGTGGTCAACTACAAAATCAGTTCTGTTAAAATTCGCTGAAAAAAGGAACATCCAGCGTCACATTTCCAAAGGTAAGTTGAATGAAGTTTAAAACAGAACACAGACATTGGTCAGCTATAGTCGGCATCGAGCATGCATAAGCTTTGTTCTTTTAAAATTTGGATAGAACAGCAAAAGATCGACATTAATTCAGACGTCGAACTTTTCATGTACAAAATCTAATGCATAAGTTATAAATGTATTAAATAAATTATGTTTTACCCTTTTACTCGACACATTAGGTTCGACGTCTGAATCAGCTGCCGAACTTAATTATTTCGAGTCTACTCGAATAGGAATTACGTTCGGTACATGAAAAGTTCGATGTCTCAACCAGACCTTAGTCTCATTATTGGAAAAGGTCGTTAAACTGTATGAATTCCAAATGTGCTTTACAAGTAAGTAGAAATTTGACATTTGAGAGTCTTAATTCACCCCCAACAAGGCTCACAGAATCATATACAGATTATGTATTATTAATATTACTCTCAGTAGAACAAACAAACCACACAATATAGAGTGATGGGAGACCTGGTATACTGGTTAATGACCTTATCCAATAATGACACTAAGTACTGTATATACCAAAAAAAATTTAATTATTTCTTTGCATTTGTTATAGATGGTTACCATGACATACCAATTCATCAGCTTGAAGAGCCCCATCCATCATAACAGGTCCGTTCTCTTGATCAAAAATTTGTTGCTGCATTTTTTGAGAGAATGGAAACGCATAGATCAGGAAATTATGAGTCACTGTATGTTCTTCTAAAGGCATTACAAGTGTTGAGGAATTTGATATGAGCTCTCTGGAATCATTTCCATATGAGGTGATGAGGGGTCAGCACAATATAGTGGCTGCAAAGAGAATGAACAAAGAGTTTCCAGGATTGAAACAGTTTCAACCTAGACATGCAAAAATCTTTACAGGCCTCACTGATCTTCAAGCATGTTGGCTAGGTACAATACATGACACAATGAGAGTGGAGCATTCCGTCATGAAACTACTTGGAAAGATGAGGAAAAAATTTCATCTTGTTTGTTTCAGATACGATGTGATAAATTTTATTAATAAATAATTTTTCTTCTTGGTTAATGTTTTATATTTTATTTGCTTGCAAGTTGACCTTTTTGTCATAATTTTATCTCTTAAGTTATATCTTTCTAGAAATTATCATTGCTTGTTCTCCTTTGTAAATAGAATTAATCATATTAGTTTTATTCTAAAACAGAAGAAAACCTTGATTGTTTAATTGAATCGTGTAATATGCATAAAAGTGATGTCAGTTTGGAAATATCTTTATAACAATAAATATACAGAATGTATGGTTTTTGTCATTCAAAGGACACCTAACCTGTTTTTTTTGGTTACCCCCAATTGCCTCTGACAACTGTAAATGTTTTAGCCCTGAAAAGTTAAAAAACATATCACTTCTTAAAAATTTTAAAATTTACAGTCATTCCTGTAATAATACTGTAAATACTTAATAATAACGGAAACTTTATTTTTATTATTCCTTATGCATTTTTACAATTGTAAATCTCGCTTATGAAGGTAATAATAATAATAATAATAATAATTTATTTTGTGTCAATTGAAATCTGCCAAAGACTTGCTACAGAGGGAAATGTTGAAATAAGGAGCTAACTACAGGTGGGATAAGGAGATGGAAGGAAACATGCACAAAGGTGCTTGGCAAGACGGTAAACACCACAGTCAACTTGTCAAATTTTTTCAGTCTCAAGTTTTAAAACTTTCTGTAAAAAATGATGAATTTAAATTATTTTTCTATATTTCTATTGTTTAGAAATGCCCTAAATACAGGAAGACGTGGGTTCGATTCCCGAACGGGGCATATACCAATTTTTCGTACGAGTGTAATTATTCTTTATTCCATTCCACTGAACAACATACATATATTTATGTTTAGACTTTTTAATATTAAAGAGATAATCTCGCTAGTAGTGTAGCATGGTAAACATTAGGAAAGCTGGATGTCAAAAAACACAAACTGTTTTAACAAAGTGTGGCTTGAATTATTTAATGAATGGATATAATGAAATAATTGAAAATGATAAAATTAAAATGCGTCTTTTTTTCTTGTTTAATTGTTATGTAACCTTGCCCCTAAAAACTTTAACGAAAAAGTTTTTTTAAAAAACGTATTTTAGGAATTTTTTTGAATATTCTAGCATTAGCATTTATTTCATAATTCAGAATATAATCCTGAACACGTCGTTTAACTATATACTAGAAGATGAAGTGGTTCAAGGATATTATTGGGAAGGCATGTATTGCCTGAAAGCTGAAAGGTTAATTGTTTACATTGTTAATGTTAATTTTCAAAAACTGCTATTTCTTTTCTACGATAATGACAAGCAACAGAAAGGCAAGTATGTACTTTAATCTTTATCCCCTAATCCGCTGTTCAATAAGTTATAGTCACTTATACTCTTGTAATACTTTAAAAAATATTCCACGCAAAAGTGTAAACTACAAACTTCAAAGTAAAGTTCTTGTTGACAATTTTTCTTAGAAAAACTAATAAATTAATAAGAGATTCAACAAAACTATCTTTTCTATCTACAAACGTTGTGTTGACTCCTTAATTAATATTATAAGATTATTTTTGTTTACTTTGTCATTAAATTGGTTCGTTAGTGTGAATTTTTTCTATCTTGAGAATTTTTAAAAATTATTTTATATTAGTCTTATAGTTTGTCATACTTGAAAAATTTTTTGAGGAGGTTGGGACTAAAAAGAAACAACCAGGCCAATGTCAACGAGATACGTTTGGGAATTCAAGTGAGTAATTAGCTAATGAAATTTCTGCATCTTATACAATTTTTGTTTTGGATTGGAACTTTTACATGTGAATTGTTCCAACCTCTCCCTTACATTAGGGTAAAATAGTTTCACTTTACGATCGTTCAGTCAGAATTTTTTAGCCGTGGGTACGAATTCTCTGCATTAACTGAAATTATCGTTGAAAGTGTAAAGATGCGTGTTAAATTTGATTGTGCAACCCAAACCTCCTCAGAACCAGAACTCCGCATTTCGTTTGTTTCTGGCAGTGCTTATAGTTCTCTCAAAGGAGGATTTTACCACCAACCCTGAACTGCTTTCGTTATTTTGCCTCGCTTGACGTACAACGGTCATTTCACGATGGACGCCTTCAAGGAAGGAAGTCTGCTCTGCGAGATTTTCGAAAGAAATGATCTAATTTAACTGCATTGCCTAGATTTAAACTATAATTTCACTATTACTATACCAAGTTTACCGTTTTTCTCGTTGAATTGTGTCTTCGGACACAAACTCTGGAACAGACGTATGCTGCAGCGTTTTCCCGCGCAGCCCTCGGCTCCTTGAAAAATTGAAAGGGGTCAAACCTCCTTGCGTTTAACGCGTAAAATCCAGTGTAAAGTTCGAAGTAACTTAGAACACTTCAGTGTTTTTATTTAATACAAATTTTTAAAGCTAATATCAGGGCATCTTGTATAGTGCGCAAACAAATTAAAAATTATGTGACACCATATTGTACGGCAGTTGGAGCCAATTGAGCGACAAATTATATTCATCAATGTATATCATTATTTTGATTAGTTGAATAGAATTAAGGGCTTTTTACCTGTGTTCTGCACGTTGGGATGTTAACTTGTAATCTATCATTTCATTATATCAATCTTTGTTCAAGAGTTTTTGAGTCTACAGCTTGAAATAGTCAGTTGTGTTTGCCAAGACCTAATTGTGTTAACGCCGAAGGCTAAGCTAAAAATATATAAGCGAAATTGTTCCAAACTAAAGTCTGAACACCTAGAAAATGTGAGTAAAAATTACCGTTTGTATTCAATATTTTCTATTCGAATAAAAAGAATTGATAATATTGTTATTGAATATTTTTTATTATTAATTCCTGTTTTGTAATTTCCGTTCTACTTTATATATAAATGAAACCGTTGTTAATCTACATCATACCAGATGAAGGCTAGTATGGCTAGCCGAAATATCATGCTACAAAATTTAAAATCTACGTTGTATTGGCTATTCTTTTTCATTTATATTTCATATTTTGTGAGCCCGATTCATTAACTAATTGATCCAACGTATACCGGCAGAATTGTTGTCTCGTGTTTATTCATTTTGTTCCACATAGTTACATTTTTTTTTGGCGTTATAACTAACTTAGCCGGCACTATCATTCTTTTCTGATAGCGAATTAAGGTTGGTGGTTCTTTCTTCGGCGTCACAGAAGCAATTATTGGATAAACGTTTTCAAGGTACGATGTTTCTTTTTCTATTGAGTTTATTGTCGCGTGTCAATGTAATATCGCATTTGATAATTTAGGGTTTCGTGTGCGGACCGGGGATATGGAAGGGACACAGTATGAGGCTTATAAAGGAGGAACTATGTGGGGTAAAATTTGAAAAATTAATTTCCTTTAAATTTTTTTGTTTCTACAACTGTTATTTCTCTAATAACAGCTTGTAGCTCAGCTAGGTGTTTATCATGAATGGATTCTATAAACGATCATAATATTTTAAATTAAACATGTATAGGGTTTGATAAGGAGAGGACTCTACACAAAGGATAATCCAATTGAAAGGTAAACGCGTTAGCGTTTGTATAGTGTGAAAATTGAACAATGCAGTTTTGCACGGTGTATTTTGACCGAATTCAACTTATTGAAAAACAAACTTTTACTATTGTTTTAATTTTAGGAAGGCAATGACATTCTGCTTTATATCTGTTATTCAAATGGCACTAAACAGAGTGTCATCCCAGTGGAATGTCCATTCCGTACGAAAAGATACTATGCGCCCGTGTCCTGAGGGGAAACCCAACGAATTACATTTCATGCCAAAACTTGTCGGTACGTGTCTTACTCAGTACGTCTAGTACTGATAAAGCTTTCTGTAGTCATATTTCCAGCAAACGGCCGTTGTTTGCGACTGTACGTATTGTTATGTATTTTTTAACTTTTGTTTCAGCTCTGCCTTTCCAATCGAACGACAATCACATCTTTAAAGTTCATTTACAATGATTTCCTCTCTAAACCAATATTGTATACCGTTTTAAAGTGCTCGATACAACAAGGTAGTGCAAAACATATGTATAAATAAAGGAAAAAACAACAACTACAGTTTCATCTCGACAAACCTGTTTCGTGAGACGTGACAACTCACTTGTCAAGTATTTAAATTTTGCCGGATGAGTGCGTAAGCAAAGCGCAAAGTCACAGTAAATCATTTGTCGTTTTGTATTCTATGATTTAGCTCTACACTTATGTGTATTGAGCAGTATCAAACAATATTTGCAACTTTCCTACGTATGTAGTGTGTATATACACACACTCACAACATATTACTTAAAAAAAGATAACTGGCAATAGAAAAAACATACGAATCCTGACAGTAATTATCAATTAGTTTGTAAAACTAACCATTTGACATTTCTTTATCTCAAAGGTACAAAAGACCATATGAAGCAGCTCAACAATCACTTGCTAAATTTTCTAAACAGGAAATATTGATCATACGAATCGACGCAATGCTCGCCACACTACAACCACATTTTTCATGAACCACTGGACTTTCAAGAAGCTTTGGCACTGTACCTAAACATAACTAAATTCGCAGAGATTATAAGATAGATTTATTACATTATCATAATATAACAGCATTTTTACTGGCATATCGTATTTTACAATTTCTATATATTTTAGCGTCAGAAATTTTCCACGTGCTTACCTAAAAAAGCTGTGACTAGGATTTGTACAACTCCTTTATTGTTCAAATGACGCTTACTTTTAATCACTTAAACAAGAGAAGTTTTTTACGAAAGAAATTCGAATAAACTAACTAGGTTATTATATGGACAACAGAGTGCCCAAAATACTTCTGTATATAAAGTAAAAGTAGAGGCTATAATTACCAAATTTTAAGAATAATGAGCTTCAGAAAAACTTATATCGGTTCTTAGAAAATAAGCTTGTGAATTGAGAAGTGGATAAATTACCACAAAAAAATATAAGTTTTTGGAAGTTCCATGGAAGAAGTCTCAATATAACGCTATTACATCAAGATAAAAAGAATTTTTATGTATCTATGGAAATTTTATACCTTCAGTGTACCTCCTACGAGATCCATTTTGATTGTCAAATTAGTAAACCATTCAACTTTGATAATAAATTCTAGTGAAACCACTTCGGCCATTTAATTCACACTTTTGCTTGGAACTATACTTGAGTGGAATCATTTTTTCAACTTTTCCCAATAATTGTTAACATATTTACCAACAAAGAATAAAGAAATTATAACTTGTTCATTGGTGAAATTACAAAACTTTGTTTTATGATCTTCTGCTTGTCAAAAGACAATACGTGATATAATGTGTGTGGCCCAATCGAATTCAATGGGATTAGGAAACAAGCTTTTAAAAGCTTCGTAAAAACGATAAATTGAACTATTTTAAGTCGATCGCTGTAGCCGTTCAGATTTGTGACATCCACCGCACTAAAATTTACGTAAGTCCCGTACATAAAAACTCTTGAATAATGAATGAATGAAAAAAAGTTTGCGAAGCTTTAAACATACATAGATTATCTCATTTACAGAGTTACTTTCGATTTTCATCAGAGGTGAAAAAATTTCTTTTTTTATTTTTTATGATCGCTAACCTCGTATTCAGCTATTAATATTATCATCGACCTGAAAATTCCCAAATGTGTTGTGTTTTGAATGCAGATTGGTAGTCTAAAGGACTTGGTGGTCGTAGATGCTGAAGTACTTGTTAATGAACATTTTGTCCCAAGCGAAAAGGTTCAGGAGTTACAAACAACAGCAAAAAGTATGTTCTTTTGTATTAATTGTTTTTTAGTAGTAAAAATAACAGTTTTTAATAAAAAAAATTATTATCTAGCATGTTGCAGTTGTTCAGTATATTAATGAATCGCGTCAGTCTATCTTATCTAGATGATTTGTTTATTCCATAATTTTCAGTGAATAGAAAAATGTTTTACTAAATTTCATTATTGGTCGATATTTAGTGTGTGTTGCAATAACTGACCAATGATACATATTAACAAAAGCTTTAAGATGCGCAAATTCATTAGCTACTAGGTTATTTCCTTAATAAAAACAACTATATTTTTGGAAAATAAATAAATTATATTCAAAAGCTATAAATAATTACTTACAACTAAACAATTTGTTCAAGGGTTAAAATACCTTTAACAAAGCTCGGAGCGCTCAATGTTTTCAGTATACTGTTATTTTTTAAAAGGGAAAGATAGTGATATACTTCAATGATGAAAATAAGTTGTATGGATAACACAATTTATCAGAAATGCTCAATATAAGCGAAGCAATTAGCCATGCAAACAGAGATGAATACAGGGCACAGGGCCAGGAAGGGGGATGTTGATGACTTCGACTTTTTTGATAAAGTGTTTTTGTTTTTAAACAATATTTTGCGATCATTACTTTTATTGTCATGATAAACAAGGAGGAATTTGTTCCCTCTAAAAATGGTAAGCTAAAATTACTTAGACCTTCGTAAATTAAAAATTAAAGAAATTCACATTACTAATGTAATATATCAGTTCCATGGCGTTTTCTTCCAATAAAGTACGAAGATATAAAAAAAATTACAATTAATGCATGCTTTTAAAATTAAGACTAATAATTTTATTTACAAAACGATTCCAGCTGAGAGAATGTCAACTGACTTCATAGCAGCTCTCGCAGAGGGAAGGCACGCAGATGCACTGGCAAGGCTATCATGGAGAAAGAGAACAGAAAGCAGAGTAAAACAGATAAAGTAAAGTAAGATACACAGAAAATAAACAATTTTATGTAAACGTTTCATAATTCGATTACTTATATTTTAAAATATATGGGATGAACAGTTTTCGCCATCCATACAAAACGCATCAGTTGAGATTGCGGCGATTCAAAACTAATCCCTATAAACAAACACTTAATCGTAATTTTTAAGGCACATGTTAACATAAGGCATTCCAGAGGGAGGGACAAAAACCAAAAGCTGTTCATGGTTTAGGAGCAGCCAGAACTATAGCAGTTAGTTCGGAAGACACAACTTTAAAAGAGCTTAATGCAAGGGTGGTGCTTCGATTCAAAACAGAAGGTATTTTTAGAAGAGGTGTTGGATATCACACTTACCTAATGAACACGGCTGGCAGGAAAGTCACGCAAACGTATTTAAGAGAATTTATGGTTGCTCCACCCATGCAGAGAGAGACCTTCTCGGTTAGTACTTATACTAGCAGTACAAGATGTATGTATTGTTGTGGAGATGATACGTTAATTTATTTATATACTATTATGGTGCAAATAGAGCAAGGAAAAAAAACAACTAAACTTTCAAGCTAAATGTACAATCCATTGTCCGCATATCGAGTCAATGGGCATAAAGTATTTATTGCATACACATACGAGAACTCTTTGAGTTCTACGAGTGTTTTAGTTTCCAAGGGAATACCCTTGTCCATATACAATAGACCATTGTAAATATATATTACATATGTATAGATATATTAAAAAGTTTTAACAAGCGCTATACAATGAAAGAATTTCATTTTTTAAAGGTGTAAATCGTGTACAGTAAGTAAAAATTTTTAAGTTTAACCTTTAAAGACAAAACAGGAAAAATGAATTTTCTGTTGTAGTGCAAGAAATTATAACACTTGATACTTCTATCATGTTTTATTTCAAGCGATGGAAGGGGGAATTACTGGATAACTTTTCCAGTCCAAGCCACAGCCAGTTAACGTTGTCAACTTCAACTCCACTGCAACCACAAATTGCAGAAACAAAATCAACAGGAACATCGTTAACAACAGCAGTTCATTCAGACATTATAACTAATATCTGCACCTTCACCTGAAACAACAATACCATCACAACTATTAGACAACAACGAAAACAATAGTATCCGCATTATCGCCAAACACAACAACACAAACACAATCATTACCCATTGCAACGATGGCATCAGTATCACCCAGCACAACAAATACAATAGAAACATCAATAACAATAACTACAACCCCCACAACACTTGTAACAACGACGACAGCAGCATCATTGATCGAGTCAGAATCAATTGATTCAATTGTAAACAACTTGGAAACAACGGTAGAGGCAGATATGGACACGGCCATTGATGAATGGAGCAAGGAGGAGCTGGAGCAGAGCTCTTTTGATTTTCTCCACGTTTCAACATCAATCTTGTTCGACCATGAAAAAAGTGGTTCCGTAGGAGATATAGTACCAATTGGAACATCACTGAATTTTCTTTGTTTGAAATTTCATCCAAGTAAATCATCTTATCCACACTTAAAAAAAGACAATTAGAATGAGTCAAGCACTGAAAGTGTTATCACTGACTCACCAGCCTCAGGTCTGAAGAAGATATATTTTTCAAAATTCTCATTTCTATGATTTTGTGCCTCAATGTTACATAGGGCTGAATAAGGCTTAGGATGTTCATAGCATGTTTTTTAAGTTAGCTTGAGCTTTAGTGTGAACAGTGTTATGATGATTGGTTAGCAGCTGGTTTAACTTTAGTGACATGTACAGCTACAAGTGTGATACTTACTTAACATGATTTTGAATCTTCAGATCAGTCTGTTCGTGTGAATGCATTCCACAACCAAATAAGTACGATGAATTGTACCGGAAAAATGGTAACATCTGTACCGGAAAATTTAACAACGAGGTAAAGACAGATATCTATAGGAATTGACTGAAAAAAATGAAAGTTATAAAAGAAACACGTGTTATAAGCAATAACACAAAGAACTATGTAACAGTCATTATACCATTAAAAAAACAATGACATGTCACAGAAACAAATGTAATATGTTTGAATCGTTAAGACAAGAACTTCGCAGATCAAAACA
>JAOTRI020121339.1:0-12129 GCA_028564885.2 Zoanthus sanctaehelenae
ACAGTAAAGTATCAAGTATGTACATAAAGAGAATAGGTAAACTTTGTCACAGTAAAGTATCAAGTATGTACATAAAGAGAATAGGTAAACTTTGTCAAAACAAAAAAATAATTTATAATCATTAGGTAGGCGAGTGATGTTGATTGATGTGTTAAGGCATGCCTTGCATGTGTACAGTACTTACCCACATCAGCATTGTTCTTTTAATTCGGTTTAAGGCAACAGCAACCGGGATTGGATGCAACTATTGAAGTAACAAAAGCTGCAGAGATTACATCTACTACTATTACTTACTTAGTAAGTAACAAAACCCTTTATGATTGTATTCTTGCGAAGGCTAACACGAGAGAAAAAGAAATATCATGTTTTCAATTCTTTTTAAAGTTTATTTTTATTGAAGGTTTACCATCACTTGTAAAAGCTTAAAAAATACTATCCTCCATGAAAATGTCTTCACACACATCATAATCTACACAACTACAAAACCAAACAAAGATTCATAGTTATCATCTAAATGATTGGGTAACAACAATATCTTGTTAATGGTGAAATCTGACAACGATCCAACAAATTACCCACGAACTAACGAGCTTTTCCAATGGATGACTGCAGGTATTCGATTCAATGACCTGCAGGTTAACTATTGCGAATGATAGCCCCAATAAGCCACTAGAAGTTAAGGTTTTGAAGGTGGAGGAAGTAGCTGCAAAAATAAGACATGACAAAGCATTTCAAAACTAATTACAATAGGTTTACCTTTTTCACACATAAAAGTGTTGTTTTATACTGTACAGTGGAACCTGGATTTTGCGATACTCTAACGATATCCTTGATTTTATGATAACGTTTCTTCCTCCCGACAAAAGTACAGTAAAATGTATGAAGTAAGACCACGCCCTAATGACCAAACGATATTTGATGCAGTGATATCCTCGATTTGACGATGCAGATTTATTCTACTAAGCGTTAATTTGACCTCGATTAAACGATATAACTGGTTCTGGCTATCATGAAAGAGTGACAAATACACGCCTCGGAATACGTGAGGGACTTTGTGATGTCTTCTAAGGAGTCGGGGGCAAAAGAGCACGAGTTCAAAAGTAGGATGCGTTCCTGAAGCTCGATGTGAGGAAAGCGTCAACACGAATTCAAGAATAGTTTTGAAAAATTTGTATGAAAGCACAAATTGCGTTTTGTTTATGAAGTGTGATTCAATGATCAGCCTAAATTGCAGTACTGTACAGTTTTTTAAAAAGACAAAAAAAGTTATGTAACAATAAATCAAGAGCATCTGTCTGAGAAATGGCGGCACGGCTTCAAAAAATGAAATTTTTGATACTTTGCCAGAACGACAGTTTTCAGGAACTCTTTTCAAAAATGTTAACGAACCTTTCCAAAAATCAGTAACTTTCGAAAAATCTAGAAAAACCGAAAACTTGTGTTTAACTTAATTAAATATGATGATTGTAAAATTCAAGCTCAACGTTATGGAAGTTTGGCATTGTCATACAACAACTTGCTGACAGAGACGAAAAACAGTTAAGTTCAGAGGTCTAAAAATCGTCTTGAAATGTCCGATTAAACGTTCAATACCGTGAAGTTCAGCCTTTATTTCTTATCTTTATGAAATAACATTTTCGGGCAATTCATATTTGTGTTAACAAGAACAAATCAACCTGACTGACACACGAATTTGCATAATGCAAAACGTTTGGCGTTGTCATACCAACATAATAGTTTTTAATTTAGTTTACCAAATCGGTCATAGCTAGCAAGTATTTGAGAATTTGAAAAACTTTTCTGGGTTTTCTAGCTTCTCTGAAAACCGTGGTATCGAGCCTTTCGACAAGACTTAAAAACATGCAGTTAAGTTCAGTGGTCTAAAAATCGTCTTGGTTTGTCCGATACAATGTTAGTAGTTCTAACTCTTCGATAAAGTTAATCCTTAATATTCTATTTCTATGAAATAAAAGTTTTGGGCAATTCAGATTTGTGTTAACAAGAACAAAATTGAAAAGACTAAACTTCATCGTAGTGTTTGAACTAACATTTATCGGACATACCAAGACGATTTTTAGACCTCAGTACTTAACTGTTTTTTCGTCTTATCGAAAGGCTTGATGTCGCAGTTTTCAAAGAAACAAGAAAACCTTCTCAAACTCTTAAATACTTGCTAGCTATGATCGATTTTACAAATAAACTAAATTAGAAACTTTTTTTGGATTTTTTTTTGTGCTGGTTGTGGTATGACAACACTAAACTTTGTTAACTTTTACATTATGAAAATTTGTGTGTCATTGAGTCAGGTTGATTTGTTAACACAAATCTGAATAGCCCAAAAACTTTATTTCACAAAAAGAAAGAATAAAGGTTGAACTTCACGGTAGTGTTCGAGCTGACATTGTATCGGGCATACCAAGATGATTTTTAGACCTCTGAATTACCGCAGTTTTCAAAGAAGCAAGAAAACCCAACAAATCTTCTCAAACTTTCAAACATATAGATACAAACAATTTGATACATAAACTAAATCAAAAACCATTTTTTGTTTCCTTTTGTGTTAGCAAGTTGTCATGTGACAACGCAAAACTTCCATAAATTTGAGCTTGAATTTTGCATATCAAATTTTAATTAAGTTAAAAACGAGTTTTCAATTTTTCCGGCTTTCGTGAAAACTAATGCCTTTCAGTAACATTTGATAATATTTTCGAAAACAGTTCTCCAAAAGTGACATTCAGGTAAAGTATCAATAATTTCGATTTTTGAAGCCGTGCCGTCATTTTTCAATTTTTAGACAGACGCTCTTAAGCAGAAAGAATATATATTAATGTACATTACTACAAACCGTACAAAACTGATAATAAAAAAATCAGTCTAACTCGACCTCCATACAACGAAATTTTCTATTACTTCGCCTTCATATCGTAAAATCGAGGGTCTCTTTGCAACGATACCTCGATTTTACGATACTTTTTTTTCCCGAGGCATATCGTAAAATCCTGGTTCCATTGTAGATGTATTTTTGTATTAATTAAAACCAATTTCGTACCTCTTCTGTTACATGCAAACTTGTAGTTTCTGGTCCTGTTACACACTGGGCTACAAATAATTAATAATATTTTTTCAGATCATAAGATATGAACATAGTCATACTCGATT
Source organism: Zoanthus sanctaehelenae (assembly GCA_028564885.2). Lineage (NCBI taxonomy): Eukaryota > Metazoa > Cnidaria > Anthozoa > Zoantharia > Zoanthidae > Zoanthus > Zoanthus sanctaehelenae. The sequence goes on from JAOTRI020121339.1 coordinate 3,160, forward strand.
ATCATCAACTAGTTGTTAATAGATCAGTGTAACAACTGTCAGAAGACACATTTCTTTAAACATGTTTTATAGTGCTTTTGGTGACAAGTAACATTGCTTAAAATCATTGCCAAAAATGTAGTGACATCTTGTTTCAGAAAATCAAAAGGCAACAGAACCTTAAATGACAAAAAGACAATTTAGAACAGTGACAATACATTTATATGGAAAGTGACATAACCTGCATGGTAAGCATGGCTATTATTTTTTGTGATTCTTTATGTTTACACTCTAACCATTAGTAGGAGACACTAGAAAGTAAACTGGTTGATTTTAAGTACTTATAAATTTTTTTAAGTAAACAAAATTACTTGACACAAAACTGAAGAATGGTACGCAAACATTGCTGCAACAATTAACAATCACATTTGTTGTTGGTCAAAAATGAAAAATGGGAAACAAAACAATAGCAGAAACCACCATCGAAGGCTTCCTTAAAATAAAAGGTTGGTAGCAAATAAAGTGTCCATTAATGTGCATATGACATGGATTTTGTTTTTGAAATATTTTAAACTTTAATGTACTTTTGATTATAAACTGAAGTTATTTACTGCCAGAAATCGTTTCTCGTTGTTTTATTACGTGTTGAAAATGTTGACTTTTGCCTAAAATGTCTCCGCCAGCCGCGCGGCCAAACCACCGCGTGTGACGTCACATTGTTTGCAGCTTTTCTTTGAAGAAAAGAAAACAAACAGCGAAGGAGAGTAAAACGAAGAAAAATAGTGAAAGATATTGCATGGTCAGAGCTTCAAATACAGAAAGCTGTCAAAATACAAGCTATACTGATGGCATAAGAACGCAAGTTGCAAACAATGTGGCGTCATACCCAGAACCCTTGCAGACCCCGTGTTTTCAAGACGCCATAAACCGTGGTTAATTTTTTTTAAAGGACTTAAAATATCAAATATGTCTTTCTAAAGTATTAAATGTGAGAAAGCACCGAAAAAAATCCGTGCATGTCATATGCACTTTGAAAACAAACTTGCACAGTAATAAAAAAATGTTTTTAAACTTACCAGGAAACCACCCAAACTTTCCTTTTTGAATTCCAGGCCACCTAACATGGGATATGATCATCATCTTAGACTATAAGTTGACTATTTGTAAACTATAATTATGTTAGATTATGACCGCTAAACCATGTTCTGTGTCTTTAACAAAGACAAGCTTTCCATTGCCAGAGGGAACTGTCAAGAAATTAAGTTAACAGAGGTCTCATTTAAAGTTGTGGAATAGGTTTAGAAAAACTCGTGCTCACAATCATTGAAATAGATGATTTGTCATTCAACAGCTTCAAAGAAAAGACCCTGGACGAGGGACGAAACTTGTAATGCTATTCTGTTGACATGGAAAGGTCCCTTAACGACGTGTCTTATGTTTTTTTATGGTGGGCATTACGGCACTTTTATTACAAGGTTTCTTGTTCGGAAAATATAAATTGGAACAACTTAATCTTTCTGTTATCTTAGAAACTGAATAAAAAATTACAATAATTACTCGGGCTACCTGTGGTAGGCAGAATTTAGGTTTACATTTTCGTCAATCTATCTATCTCTTTATCTATCATGTCACGTTTGGGAAAATTACCCAGAAGTCAATGCGTTTAGGTTTGCTAAAAAGGCTTTTGATCAAACACCAAAAAGCTTTCGAACGAAGCATTGTTGAGACTAAGAAGAGTTTCAAACAGATTTTTCAAGTTTTCTAAAAGATGTCTCCAAATGAACTTCTCCCTCCGACGGTCAAAGTATACACAATGATGGACATGGCGATTGTTTGAGTCAACTCGCTTCATATTTGTGTCAATTCAATACACGGGACCTGTTTCTTGAGCTATCTTGCGACTTCATATTTTCATATTTTGAGCTATCTTGCGACTTCATATTTTCCCTTGCAATTACCGCAAGTATTGTACAAAAGCTGGAAAGATTGTTACGCTTTGCTTTACGGCGAAAACAAGTTTACGGTGAGCTGTTTGTGTCACAAGTATTTGTTGTCGGAGAGCTGCCAAATGTTGCATGATAATCTTTGTCGAGTTGTCTAATTGGAATTGCCCAAAACATTATTATTCCAGCAAATATCTGTAATTTCTTATTCGATTTGAAAATGGCTAGATCTATAAAATTTTACAATATCTTTATAAACTTCATGTTTTCAAACTTTACCGTCAACTGAAAAGCTGCAGTCTAGACAGAACACATTTAAAATTTAATAAAATTTTATTTTTGTTTTATTTCTTTATTTTTCTTAGCATTTTGCATTATTAAAACCCAAATTTATGTAAGAAATATTTTTATAGTTTAACTCAAACATAGTTAAAGTTCCATAAAAGAAAGAACTAAACAAAATAAATACGGTTTAAATTTTCATTATACAAATTAAAGCGACTGTCAACTTGCACGACATGCTTTCAACATAAAAAAGTCTCAAGTACTAGTGTACCGTTTGCAAACTGACAGTTCTCACAGTTTTTACAGAACTGACGACGATTAATTTTATGATAGGAAAATGGTTCTTGATTTTTTTGTAAACTTCTAATTGACAATGACTATGATATAAGAGATTTTCTTTTTTTTGTTTTAGACATTGAATGATAGCTTGCATTTCTGAAGTTGTTAGTAACTGCAATTTTTAGACCGAATTATTCATTTTGTGATACAAGCATAAAACTCGGCAAAAAGAAACTATGAATCCAAACATTTGGTAGCCCAAGAAAACGCGTGTACGCATCATGTTCACGTTTATGTTTATAAGGAAGATATACGAAATTCCAAATATCTGATAACTATTGCCTTGTATAAAAATAAGAAATGATTTAACTGGAAGAAAATATACAGTGGTGATTTCATAAGCTGTCACGACTTCTTAGAACTGCTGCAGTCTTATGCTCACCCTGGGAGTTAGTCAGTGTAGGATCACTATTTGGAACTACCATGTTTTGTTATGCAAAGAAATTTCGCAAGTGTGTGGTGTGGATTTGAACGTATAGGGTTATAGTAAGAGAGAGCAACCACACGAGACTTTGTGCATTGTCAGTATGGCTGCAAATGCCCACTGCTTTGAATCAGGCGCTAAAAATTTAGGGAGGTTCAAGAAAACCCAAGCCCAAAAAGTTAGAATTTGTAAGTACATAATACTTTAACTGCATCTAATTTTGGGACTACCCATCATTTAATATGTAAGGAAAATCTTAAAACTAAAATGAAAACATGTATAGCTACTGTATGCACTGCTAGTGTAGGTTGCATATTTATTACAATTTTTTTTGAACGATACACACCATTCTTTGCCTTGTTCGAACACTGAATGAGGATATAGCCCCTATAATAGAAATGAATGATTTATATTTTGTTAGTTATAATGCAGTACAACACAAACATAACTTACTATATATACAGTTTTGTGGCAATAATTATTAGTCTCACAATAGAGTAATAATTGCTTTCTTTAGCTGAACCCTTTCAGTCTTAGTCGGTTACCAATACAGAACTTCTCCTAACATAACACATACAAAATAAAACATTTGGTAATGAGAATCTGAGAGTTGATCAAGTAAAGCAAACTACAGAAGATTAACAGTAAAATTCTCTCAAACTAGTTTAACAGAAAGTATATAGGAACAAGTTGGGAGAATTTAAAAATTAATCTGGGATTTAAAGGGTTAATACTTACTGGGTGCCACTGATCCCCATCTATGAATCCAATCACCAGAACCTCTTCTCCCTGTTGCAAATTTATTTCTGATAAAGAAAGAGTATTTAAATCATTTCCAACTTACTGTAAAACCAAAACAGCTAGATATCTTTTTTAAAATTAATAATTGCTGAAACCTTAATACTACTACAATTCATTCATTTACATGTAACACATAACAGATAAGTATCAAGCTTGTACGTCATTCCAACCATACATTACATAAGAATTAAAAACTATTGTATATGCTTTGATATTTCATCTAATTCAGACTGATAAACTTACCGACTCCATCAAGCGCTCGCTGATAATCAATCTTTGCTTCCATTGTTACTGCTAGATATACTTCATCAGGTACTGGTAATCTTTCAAATGACTGAAAACATATGAACAAGAAAGTAGAAACACTCAGTAGCACATTGGTGGAAATGTTATAAATAACACTAGTACCTCAATATCTAACAATACTAAAGAAGTATCATTTTGTATGACCAATCCAAACAGGAGATTAAGATTCTTCCAGATTTCATCAGTTGAAGACTTTGATCTGCAATACTAATGAACTGAAGACGTTAAACTGTTATTTCAAAGCCCTTACATACAGATGAGAGGGGGCATGGGTACATATTTTTTTGATAAATCAAAAAGGTTTACAAAGAAGGCAAGGGGGAGGTGATAAATTGCAAATCTGCAGATCTCCTTCAGATCTCTACTCATGCTCATAAACTAAAAAAAACTATAAGCTATCTTAAATAGACCATTTTGGAATTCCAGAGTGCCACCAGATATAAACAATAAGCACGCTGCTCCTCAGGCTTTGCCTCAATTTAGAGGAAAAATTCCTACGATTTTATTAAGTATTCACAAGTCCGCGTATTGTGATACTTTCAGCTTTAGTAGGAATCTGAGAATATTTATCGGCATAGTCTGAGCAACCTGCACCTTCGTTTTTTATACAAATCAAGCAAAAATAAGGAATTCGAAACTGGAGTATTCTTGATAATAATTTATAACTGATTTCAAAATGAAATTATAATATTACTTGTTTCCGTTCGGTGGCGGATCCAGAAATTCTAGAAGGGGGTGGGGGCGTGAATAATACAAAGAATTTACCAGCGGCTCTAGAGAAGAAGGGTGGCATGTACAAAGAATGTACCAGATAATTGAAGATAAGGGGAGTGAAAATTCACCCGATTCACCTCCCTGTATCCGCCCCTGCCGTTTACTCTATCAAGGGGCTACTATTTCATTATGATTAAAATGTCACTGTTGATTGCATCTTTTCGTGGTACAATAATATGGCTTTTATTTTATTTTGGACATCTTATAAACAGTTGTCAATACTTTTTTCAAATTAAGCGCTGTGAAAACAAGGGAAAGTACTTTAGATCCTTTAAACATTTGCTGTCAATGAAGTTTAAATTTTTTAAACGTGATTTATTTATATGATGAATAGATTTCATTTAAATTACACGCCATACCTGAAAAAAATTCATTTTCTTTTTCTCAATGCATCTGTCCAAGTCTCTCTCCCATGTTTTCTTTGCTCTTACAGATGGGGCTAAGAACTTGTAGATCTGTGTTGGTGTTCCCAGCAAAAACACTACACAAAAAACAGCAAAAGAATTATATTCTTGGACCACAAAATTGCTTCGTATCTATATAGTACATGTATACAGCATATTATATCATTACTATCATTATCATCACTATTATAACGTTAACTTCAATAATATTATTATACACGTTGTAAGGAGTAGGAGTGTTGGTTTGAAGGAGGATGCATTGAATCAAGCGAGATGGAGAGTGGGAGTGGGAGAGATTGCTGGTAGAGTGGGATAAATCCGGCCACCCTCGTTTACGAGGATAAAAGCGGATCAAAACTGGATTGATGATGATGATGATGATGAACATGAACAACAGTCACTCCGCGTACTTACTTGTTTCTGGAGGGTTGGTGTAGTAAACATTTGAACTGGTCACCCAAGACTTTACAAGAGGTAGGTTGGCTTTCAGTTTATAATTTTTTTTACCTGAGAACTAAACAAATTACTAGTTTAATAATATCACTGGTAAGACAATTAATTGCATATAATTAACACTCATATGATGATGTACAAATCGATAAAAAAGGACGATAATTTTTAAAACAACCTTGTACATACCGATGCAAGAAGGAGCACATCATTGAATAAAAATAAGTATCTGAAAAAAGAACAAATTACAAGCAAACTTAGTTGTAATTTTGGAAACATATATAATATTGCATGGTTGTACGTTTTATATATAAGACATATACATCATATGACAGTTTGTATGTAATATGGCTCGATACTTTAACGAGTCAAAATACACAAAAGGAGTTAAAATATCAGCCATACTACAAAACATTCTAACAAGTGATTTATTATTCAAAATTAAAAATTAAAAAAGAAAACTAAAACACTGCCACGTACGCAGTAAAACAAGTTTTCTGGAGAACGATTTTCACTCAAAATATATCAGATAGTTGTACTCACCCCAGGCCCTCTCGTGGTGTTATTTGTACGGTTATTCGTGCAGTTGGATAATAAAATCAATGATTATCCAACTGCAGAAATAACCGTACAAATAACACCATGAAACGGTTTAGGGCGAGTACAAATATTCAGCCGTATATTTTACATTTTGAGCGATATTCGTACTCTAGAAACTTGTTTTACCGCGCATGTCGCTGCATTTTAGTTGTATCTTTTTTGGAATAAAAATTTGATAATAAATCACTCCTTAGGCAGTTTAGTATGTAGCAAGGCTGATACTCTTACTCGTCCTGTGTATTTTACAAGACTCGTAAAAATATCCAGCCATACCACATACTAAACTGTTTAATAAGATATATGTATTAACCTTTCAATAATTATTTTTTCAAGACATATATATATCAATTAAGTATACAGTAGTAATGATCAGGTACCAAGTAAAGTTTTAGATTTCCTCTTTCAAACTAACAACCCGTAATCAAGTGAAAATATTAGTTGCTATTGTTGCGCTAAGTTCAAAGAAGCAAACACTTATACAATTAATGCAGAGCCTATAAAATAAAAACAACCATTCATCAAAAAAATGTAACGAAGAACTAAACGACTTTGGATTGTTCTTAAAAGAGAAAAATTAGGTAATTAACCCGACATAAAATATTTTTTTATATCCTAGAATAAGTCTAGTAATGTTTAACTGAGAATTTCTTTGTCATTAGTGGTACGGTGCCATATTTTTCTTTCCTAAATTTAGTAACTATAACTAGAGCAGAACAAAGCCAATAAAAGTTTTAAGTTGAACAATATGAATTAACATTTATTTTCATTTTTGAGAAAAACAGAACCAGATTGCTAAATGTCTATGAATAGCAGTGTTCTGAGACTTAATTGCACATCAATGTTTATAGCAATTATCTACTGTATACTCTATTGCAGTGAAAATCTATAATAAAAAATGAAGTTTAACATGCAACACTAAACATTCAGATTCGAGAAATGTTACAGGAAATATATCTATTAACCCTTTCACTCCCAATCAATTATCAACACTCGACTTCTCCTTACATAACAAATACTAAATAAGACATTTGGTAGGGAGAAAATGACAATTGATCAAACAAAGCAAACTACTGAAGATTAAAAGAGAAGTTCTCTCAAACTTGTTTTATGAAAAGTATGGGCTTAAGTTGGGAGAACTTAATTCAACTGGGACTGAAAGAGTTAATCACCCTAGTTCTTACACAGGTCATTACTAACATACACTTAAGTTCCAAGCTAGTTTGCAAATGTTACCATATTTTACTTTCTCAAATATTTTATTAACATTTTTGATACACATAAATTTCCCATTAAACAAATTTAGATTAATGAAAACTTAAATATGACTTGACTCAAAACACAAGTAAATGTTGCTTTGTAATATATTATAAAATAATAATATTAATTTTTCTAAAATATGCTACATTTTTAGGTAAATTAGTTTTATAAACCATGTTTAAATATATTTTTTTCATTAAAGTAATGACTTAAACTAAAAATTGTTTTTTTTTAATATTTTTATGTCATTTGCATGCATAACAAATAATTTAAGTATGAAGTCATGCATACCTGCATTTTTTAACAAAGGTTGTAGAATAATGCAAAAAATGGCTCATTGTTAACTAAATTTTTTTAGCAAATAAAAGTAAAGGCATATTCAATGTGGCTTTCCTCTGTTTATCATGTGATTAAATCTCGAATCAAAATATTTTCAAAAAAGAAAAGTGGTGCTTTTTAAAAACATGCTTGTCCCTTTGTAAATTAATTTGAAGACTTTATATTCAACATATTTGTTTTGTTAATGTTGGCAACATATTAAATATAAACAAGTAAATAATGAATTAAATTGCTCTAATTTCATACCTGTCAACCCCATTTTTCAAGAAACCTGGAGATTCAAAAAAACGAAAACAGGCTTCTTGTGACGACAGAAATCCATTCCACCACACGAAGCGAGACAGAGCAAGAGACAGGGTTTCAACTTTGGTGTTTCTTGGGTTTTTTGGGAGTTGTCTCTTTATAATAAAAACCACGAACAGAGTATTTTTTAAAATGCTTTTTAATGAATATATTGGGCAATACAGTAATACAATATTTAGAGAACAGTGATTATCGGGAGATTTCAGCACTTATCCAGGGACTGGGAGATTTGCTGCAAAACCTGGAAACCCTCTGCAGTTTATCTGGGAGAGTTGACAGGTATTTAATTATATTTTTGTATAACAACATATTCTAAAATAAAATGCAACTAATTAATAGCCTTTTTCGCGAGGAGGTGAATATTTTATGAGTCTAATTTGACATTTGTTAACTCACGTAAATCCTTCCCCTAAAGGAAAGGTATACCCAGTAGATGTTTTTTCTACTTTTTGCATGGGCACTTCCTGTCATTTTGACTTCTACTTTAAAATCAACTAATAGTCTTGGATATCACATGTTATATGAGAGCTAATCAGAGAGTGCAAAAATTGAAAAAAGTACCGTTTTGCGTCGTTTTTTGACGGACTTTCTAAATCAACTGAGGCTAAGAGCTCGTTTTCATTTTCGTTTCTAGGTCACAGAAGAAGTCAGAGTCAAAACAAAACCCTAGAGAAAATTTGTGGAATTGATCAGCCATTTTTGTTTGATGGCGTGACACGATTCCTCCGTACATCTGTACTCTGATAAAGTACGCTGCTTCAGCCAA
>JAOTRI020121350.1:0-12128 GCA_028564885.2 Zoanthus sanctaehelenae
TCGTGTTCTCCCAACATCCCGCGTGGTTTATTATGCCGGTAAACCCATAGAAAGTATCGTTTATTGCTTAAATATATATTTTTAAAACTGTAATTTCCGGCAGAAAATAAATAAACTGAAACTGAATATTGTGGTCAAGAACAAGCTTTCATTTTACAACTATTTGACGTAGCAAGAATTGCACAAGGTAACCTATTAAAGCAAACATTATATTCGATTATTCTTCTCTGTTAATTTAATTTTAGTTTTATCATACAATATTTTCAATTTTTGAAAATACTGGGAGGGCTAAAGCCCCCCCCCCCAGATTCCCCCGGTTGCGCCACCCCTGTTCGTACATCTGAAATGCTTAATTTCGTTGGTGCTTTTACGATCATATTGTTTAATTATACAAACTAACCCACCATACTTGATGCCTAAAATAACTTCATGAATAAATAATTAGGCCCCGAAACCAAAATTATGGTTTTCAATAACACTGTATGAATTTCTTGCACGAGATTATCATCGTAAATAATTGAAATATTCTTCACCTTTTCTTTGCCTCTGCATGTTCTTAACATGTTCTTAAATTTTTGGCGAATTTTTCTTATAAAGGTGAGTACGTGCTTGGCCGTGAAAAACAAAATTAAAAACTGTTTTTTTTTATCTTAATGTAAATAATCAACAAGTTTTCCTTGACAAGTTTTAATTTGGAATTCACGAATTATCTCAAATCAATCAAATTTTCTTGTATTAGTAAAGCCCAAAAGCTACAGTGATAATCATTTTAATGCTATAATTAAGATTTAAAAACTAATAGAAAAAGACAGCACAATGCACAAGTTTTATAACTGCCTCAGAGGAACTTTAACCCAAAAATGTGCAAAGGGGTTGTATTTTTTATGCAATGAATTCCCCTTGTGAAAACTAGAACAGACAAATTTACATTCATCTACGAAATATGCGATGGTCACTTGTTCAACCAACAGTAGTGGCGTTGCAGAACAATTTGCACGGAATTTTGTAAAAAACTTAAGTTATATACTCAATAGAAATACTTATAACGATACTGTTAGGCACTCTATGCATATTTCAATCAAACTATTCAGTTAAAACACGGACCAAACACTGAAATAAGACTAAAACGAAGCGAGACAAATCCGTTCTTTCGTATTAAAGATTAAAAGAGCGATTCGTGAAACTTTGGTTTCAGTTTTATTTAAATACAAAGTGATATCGAAACAAAATAAACTTCTTACTTGCATGCCAACATCAGGGCCGTCATGCTTGAATCACCACGGGTATCGATATTGGCGCCAGAGTCTAGCAGAAGGTCACTAATGGCGCTACGGTTATTTTGGGCAGCGTAATGGAGGGCTGTGAAGCCACTTCTGTCTAACTCGTTCAAGCTTCTCGAATCTTTTTTACCAGTTAAATAAGCTTGAACTGTTTCTATGTCATCTTCACATACGGCCTTGCTCAGCGAGGTTGTTGGCTCTCGACCGGTGTAAATTGAGTACAGTTTAATGGCTTCTCTAACATCCTGAGGTGTTCTTCTTGCTAGAAACGGAGAACCAGACCTCGAGTCAAGATTTAAGTTTTGTATTAGTTTCTTTTTTTCCGCTTTAACTGCATCCTCGTCCTTCAACGAAGCAATGGACGCCATATTTCAGTATGTTATGTGTGTCACACATGCATGCGTTATCTTTTATATTGACCATGACGAAGAAGTCGATAACGTCACAGATTCACACTTTGAATATTTTAATTTAATTTTTTGATTTTGTATAAAATAACGAGATGATAAATCCTTTGTTATCTAGTTTTCTCAACCAAATCTCTCACTTCCTTAGACAAATTTTATTCGTTAAGGAAAAAGCTGAAAGCTAAAATATTTTTTCTTGCTTATCAAACATCATTTCTTGTTCTTACGAAAAATGGCTCTTTAACTCTCGTCTACAAGAGCAATATTCTTGAGCCGAATCATTTCCTTGACAAGTTCATTTATCAAGCTCAGATCAGCACTGTTCCTTTAGATGAAAAACACGTTGTCTTTTAGACTTTTTTGTTGACAAAATGATTTGGTGGTGACAACAAACAAGTTCTTTTTTTCAAGTTTTGCATTGGTTTACACCGAGGCTCATTGCTCTTTTTTAAAAAAAGATTTTAGGCGCTCAGGAAGGGAGGTGCACCGGAAACACGTGCACCCTCCCCCTCCCGCTAATCAAAAGGTTCTTTACTAACACTACAAAAGAAAAGAAATAAAAGAAATAATAGAACGGAGAAAAGAAAAAAAAAGGAAGAAAGTAAATAAATAAAGAATAAAAAGAAATATAAAAAGGAAAAAATCGTGAATGGAAACTGAATATATTTCTCAGGTAATATAAGAAAGAAATCAATATCCTTTTATTTGTTTTATTGTTTATCTTGGTTATTAAACACCAATGGGCCAGCCAAAGCAAAGCGAACAGCTAGCAGTGAAAGAGAGTGGCAGTCGCTTGTCAAAGGTGGGACAACACTTTGGCTCCAATAACAGCTATTGATAGCTAAGCCAAAACATTGTTATTATTTCTGCTAATGTTATCCTACCGGACTGTAAAATTTAACAGTAATTCAGGTACGAGTTCTATAAAAACTTTAATGGGACAAATAAATATTGCATTCCTGTTGTTTAAATGTGTATCAGAAGTCAAAAGCTCAGTCACATAAAAGAGTAGCATTATTCCAGTACAGATTACTATCTGACTACTTGACAAGGAATGTAATCGAAAACCATACTGCTGACACAAGGTCCGCTCAAATTTGAGATAAACCCCCATGCACCCACCCCTCCCCCAAGCAAAACAAGTTGGCTACGCACCTGCGTTTTTTAAATTTAGATTTATTAATCTTAATTTGTTCTAATTTCTGTGTGCGATTTGAAAAATATCGAAACAAAAATACAAGGCATTGAAAATCAGTGATGTTAGTCTGAGGAATGTTTAGTAGTATATGAATACATGTTTACATGTATCACTTGGGACACTCACAGCAATAGATATATTAATATATATGGGAAATAAATGTTTTTACTATGCTCTTACGAACGTAAATTACAAGGTTCAGTAAAGTTTTTAGAGATATTTTTATTTTATTTCAACCTCAGCCTAAGATTGTTCTTAAATTGTTCTTAATTTTCAGCCAATGTGACCGTTTTTTGTTTTGATAAAGTTGTTCTTTAGAAACTGTGTACTTTGGATAAATTTCACGCAGCGCCTATCCCTATGAAGGAATGGCATCTAATCTGGTAGAATGGAACTGAACTTCCGTATACTCGCATAGTCACAGTGTTAAAATAAACTGATCGACATCTTTATTTTGTCCGTGCACAAAGATCCGTGTATGAGAATGGAGACGAGAAGTCGAAACCAAATATATAATAGAGTTGTACACAACTTGGGCATCCTTCTCAAGAACAGTAACCTGTTTTGGTATTTTTTTCAGCAGCATTATATGTTATAATTATGTCTGTTCAGATATCTATTTGAAATGTCAAACTACTTTGATCTAAATGTCTTTTGAAATATAAGGGGAAATAAAATGTTACTTTATGTTGGTTGTTAGCACTGCTTTTTTAAAATCTGGGGAAGCACTTGCAGGAAATGACGCATTCAAACACGGCAGATAACTCGCAGTCTTTGCGTGGCTCGTCAGTTCGCCATTATCGCACTTTTTTGCCTACTATAAGTTGGGAAAACCTTTGTGTCTTTCAAAAATCTTACTAAACTCGGGATAATTTCCGTACTGGGGGGTATGCTTATTTATGCATTAACTTTCATCGCTTGTAACTATAGCATAAAGAACTGTCAAGGTTTAGCTTGTATGAAAAACCGGCACTGTTTACTTAAGCCTAAGGTGCTGCCTTTGCTCTAAGATCTGCAGATGGTTAAATCGTCACTCAGGGTCTTACAATAATTGAAAAGAAGATGCTGCCTTTGCTCTAATAACTGCAAATTGTTAAACAATTACTAGTGTAGGTACTTAGAATAATTGAGAAGGCGCTTCTTTTGCCTTATTAACCGGATCTGCAAATGGCAAGACCTTCGAGTCTTCTCGAACAAGAACGTTACACCGTAGGCCCAGTCTCTCGACAGTCTATCGGGGTACTTTTTAGAACACACACACTTGTCGAAAAGAGCAGAATAGTGATACTGGTATTGAAGTGTGTCTTCATTACTGAAAGCATGCTATACGGTTATTACTATATGTTAGCTGTTGTGACGGACTATTTAAAGACCCTCAATTGTTAAAACTGTATTTATTTGTGAAGCGCATTTGATTATATTACCATGTAGAAATGCACAATTTGTGTATTAAATATTACTTACTACTATTAGAATGTACAATCCGATAAATTTTTCAAGAAATTGAAGCTCGTTTCTCGTCAAGCCGGTTCGTTTCGAGATCACAACTTCATCGAGAGACGGAAGTCAGTCGAATAAAAAAGATTGCAGTTTACAAAGTACTTACATAACACCTTCAAATTGAAGGTTAAACGCTAATTATATCTTATCGTCGAAAACTCCTTTCAAAAGTGAATGATTCGATAACTTTTCAAAATTTTTTTACAAATGCAACAATAAATTTAGTATTTAATCTTTAAGAACGGGGTTTGATCAATTCTATAGGTTGAAAAGTTTGGTCGTTGATGTAGGGATATTACAAAGCTAATATTTCGAATGTTACTTCCCTTGTCAAAACCGCACAGAATTCGTTATAACTATATGAGTCGATGGTCGATAATCTATTGTTATAGCTCTGCAATTCATTTTATTGTGTTTATAGTAGGTTGCGTAACACAAATACTGGAGTAACTACAGAATACCCCGCCACTGCCGTTACGTTAATGTAATTCAGCGCATTTGTTTTTAAAGAACGACGAATGCGCAGAATAAATCATCATGTCATTATCGACAGTTGCGGGGTATTCTGGTAACTACAGAATACCCCGCAACTTCAAAAAAGGAAACCTTCCCAAATTATTTGATAACTTTTTTGAGTCAGTTTGTGATAAACATAATTAACGTGCTAGATTTGCTTCAAGATTGTCCCTTTCCCTACCAAAAGCTCGAATAAATTACGGTAAATTTGATATTTGATTTGCTAGTGCTAGAGCATGGAATTCGTTGATAAAAAAAATCAAATTGGCATCCAGCATTTCTTAATTTAAAAGGCATCTAAAAGAAGCAATTATCAAAACATATATTGGCAATCAAATCAAATAAACTCCACCGTGATCATAATTTTCTTTCTCATCCTATAGTTTTGTATGATTATATATTTAAATTTATAATTATATACTCTTAATCTCTCTTTCATTTTTCTTGTTGTAATCACCATTTCTAATAGCAAAAGGCTGGCACCTAATATATGTATTTGTATAGTTCTTATTGTATTGAAAAAGGGTACAAACAAAATATTGTCATTGTCATTGTCATGCTGAAGTGTATTAAGTATTGTAGACCCACACGTACTCTTTTCGGTTGTTATAGAAACCAGCCTGAGTTACATAGACATAGTGTATTGAGCTATGTATACACGCCGTTTAATAAGAACAACTTTATAAGAACAATGAGACTCGAGAAGATAAGCGGATAATTAAGAAAGACTTAAGAAAAAGCTCTAAGGCTGAAAAAAATTAATATGTTTCTACTTGAGACCTTTACTGAACTTTGTAATTTCATTTCAGTTCAGTTCAGTTTATTTATACCACACTTATAACAACTATAAATAGATAAAATGCATAAATAAAAAAAAATAGTGGTGAGAAGGACCATAAAAATTACATGCACAAGGCTTGAGCGAGATGACCCACCTCGTTACGGGCAGTGATAATTACAGTTTTCTCAAAAATGATCTGGTGGACTCAAGCTTAAATTAAATAATAGGAAGTTAAACTAAAAATATTTTCTTTTAAAAAAAGCACACACACTTACACAGGGAACAAAAACAAGAAAGAAGGGAATTTCAACTTACTTTTGCAATGTGCAAAGTAAAAAACAGAAGGGCACTGTTTCAAATTATATAGTGTGCTATATCAGACTCATTTACCTGTCAAGTGAATGTAACTCCATAACTCAATAACCACCACTGGCTTCCAGTTCAAGAAAGAATTGAATTCCAAATCCTGGTTACTATCTTTAAAGCCCTTCATGCACTGTCCTGCCGAACTCTCCGCTCGGTAAATCAGAACCTACTCTATAAAGCTACTTTTAATCTCAAGATCAAAAGACCTATGGTGGCCGCCCCTTCTCCATCGCTGCATGCTCCTACTCTGAACTGATACTGCCGACAACTATTAAAAACTCAGCGTCTTTAGACAGTTTAAACGCCAGATCAAGACATGGCTTTTTTAATGAAGCATTCTTGTCGTAACATTCTTAATTATTTTAATTTAGATTATAATTTTTTCTTGGTCCATTTTTTTTTAAAGCGCTATGATCGCTACAAAACAGTACTATAAAAATTATTTATGTTATTATTATTATTATTATTATTATTATTATTTTAATTATTATTGTTATTATTATTATTATTTTATTATTATTATTATTAGTTTACAGACTATTACCCGCAATGATAGGCACATACACTCCTTTTTTTATAAGAACGTCGAATTTTTCGACTAAGGCTGAACGTTCTCAAATATTTTTGGTATATCAGCATTAAAACATCTTTACTATACCTGAGAACTGCAATTTGGTAAATGGAACCCTGTGATGTAAAATTGTTATCTGCAAACTTTAGTCAAGAAGCCCAAGCAAATTTCTCAATAAGACTGCATGAATTGTTTCATCATAAAAAAATGTTCCGTTCGCCTTTTCTCAGCCTCAGCATGTTCTTAACATGTTCTTCCTCTTACTCCGACGGAAGACTAACGTCCGAATAAGTCATAAAGTATTCTTTGTTTTATACGGTGTATAATTTATATATTTATTACTAAATTGTTTCTTAGATTTTTGGCGATTTTCAGCCTTATGTTCTTTGAAACAAATTGAGTTTGAAAAAGTCCAAAAGAGGAATAATATATGCCACACGTGATTCTCGTTTACTGATTCTTAATATAAAACATGCAGCGCATGTTTTAAATCATACCGAGAGTTTCTTGTCTCACAATACAAATATATCGACGGGTTACTAAAATCAGTAAGATCTGGCCGTGGTTTACGATATCAACTTTGAATATCCAGCAGATCTAGAAAATGATGACAAGCCCATACGGAAGTTTCAAGAGTTCTGACTGACATCATTAAGTGAAGAGTCTGAATAGAGAACGGGAAAAAATGCAGCATCATTGTGCGAATTATAACTATAGCAGTAATCTTGGATTATATAATTGCGTTTGACTGTCCATTGTAAATTCCAGCGGAGAGTTTGCTTTGTTACTGACTCGTAGAGGAAAGAGTCGAGAGATTTCTTTTTTTCTTCCTGGAATGAGCAGTCAGGCTGGCACAGTGCCTCCCACTTATACTACCCGGGATCGATTCGTGAGCTGCGCACGAACGCTAAGATTTATCGATCTCAATCTGACTCCGGTGGTTTTTCTCCGGGTATACTCCCTCTGCAAAGTCGACTTTCACGCCAAGATCTGAGCAGTCGAGCGATTAAACATTAGCCTCAGGCTCGGAAGAATGGGCAACCACTTCCTTCGCAATTGACGTTAAATAAAGTATTTAATACATTGTACAAGTTAATATAGATTTAAGACAAGACACTTAAACTCTGTTTACTTCTAATTTCCCTCCTGCTAGGTTTTATAATTTAATAGTTTCAAAAAATACCATTACTTCATTCCTTAGTAGCCAGGTAAAAGCTAGAAGTCAAACTGATACAAAAGGCTAGTTTATCATTATAGCATTCTGATGTTTATTGCTAGTGCAATGTAGCAGTACTTGATTTTCAAAAAAATAGAACAGTTGTGCTTGAAATCTCTTTACAGCTTAAAGCCAGTGAAACAATCGAAAACCAAAAGCTACTTGAAAAGATTGAGAAATATGAAAAAGATTTAGAAAAAGCAAACAAGGTGAGATGCATTCCAAATTTTGAAAATTTATTAAATTAATAACTTGATAAAATCATATTACAGATAGAAATCAGCACTTTTTTCAAGCTGCAGAATATATTAAATAATTTGAGACCAAAATTTCCAGAACAGTCGCCAACTTGCCAGCGTCCTTGTTAATCATTAGGTTGTTTTTAGATGAATTCCAAACTTACGACCACAAGATCAAAAACAAAAACTATTCTTTTTGGTTGCCATGGCAAGAAGAATAAAATAATGGGCGATCAAAACTATCAGAACAGTCGCCAATTTGCCGGCCTCCTTTTTTGCTATTAGGTTGTTTTTAGATGAAACGACCACAAGATCAAAAATGAAAACCGTTCTTTCTGAAAACCTGACAACAAAGTGATATCCTTGGCGACCTTTTTAACCCTTTCAGTCCCAGTCAATTATCAACACCCATTTTCTTTTAGATAACACATACAAAACAAAGCATTTGGTATTGAGAAATTGCGAATAGATCAATCTAAGCAAACTACTAAAGATTAAACGAGAAATTCTTTCAAACTTGCTCAATGGAAAGTATGGGATCAAGTTGGGAGAATTTAGCGATACAACTGGGACTGAAAGGTTTAAGAAGCACGGATGCCAATAGGTGACCTACAAAATAACTAAGCTTGGAGACCTGGAAATTAAACTTTGATAATCGAAATCAACTATTTCTCTCGTTTTATTGTTTCTTTTTAGTTCTATCGCAGCAAGTGTATTTCTTGCCAGTATACCCTTATATCCCATTCTCTCTAAAAAGCCACCTCACTCTCCCTACTCTTTGCCCCTCTTGCCCTCCTCCCCCTGATCTTTAGCCCCATTCTTTTTACTTACCAGTTTAGGTTCATGGTGAATACAACAAAAATTAGAGTCAATAAAAGCTTTTTGACATTTCATACTTTGTCTGAAATATATATCTGTTTTTTGTACAAATTCTTCTCTGAAGACAAATAATCACCTAATATCATTCATTTGTACTCTACAACACAAACAAAGTGAATGGTCATGTGTTTCGTTGACTGGTTAAAAACTTAGAATGAATAATGTTCACCATTCATTTCTATTCCTCAAGACAAGCAAAATGATTAATTACTTTATCTAGAGTTTCATCAACTACTTCAAAAGTTTTTTTTTTTTATTAAGCGTTATTTTCTCATTTTTAATTTTCTCATTTTCAATTTTCTCATTTGCAATAGGAGATAGATTCGTTGCGAAATGAAAATCTGCGGCTGAAGGATGAGAACAGCGCTCTTCTACGAGTAGTTAATCAACTATCCACCATGAACATCAAGCCCAAGTAGAAACAGTTTACTGTAACAAAATGTTTTTTCTTTAGTAGCATCGACAAAAGTGGTCTGAAAACTTATAAATAGTAATTGCTCTGCAACTAGTGGAGAAAACTGCATGCTCAACTTAGGACGTTGTAAGCCTTTGTTAACCAAGTGCGAGGTCTGTATGGAAACATGTCTGTAGTCGTGATGATTCGCAACCTCGTACCCAGGGTCATTTCACTGACGTAGACGTCACTACTACGTCAGTGAATAGACCCTGGGTACGAGGTTGGATGATTCGGACTGAACATGCGAGGTTAATAAATCGTTTGTTATATGACTTTATTATTTCCGGTAATATATGCCTACGGCTACGGAAATGGTCGTAATTTCTCCAACAGTTTTCGGAAAGCTTTGTAAATGTTTCGGAAATTTTTGTAGTCTCTTAAAATCGTTTTTTTAAAAGTAATTTAGCAAATTTCGAAAACCTACTGAAAATTAACGTCCGGGAAATTGGTTCAAGTGCACGTGCCTTAACGGCCTGTGATGCAATAGTCGTTTTGGCTGACCCCGCGTCAATCAATAAAAATGCAGGAAAATGCAAGGTCATATAATAATGTGTTGTATCTAGTCAGTATTTTATTGTTTTGCCTGATATTTACCAAGGCCTCCAGGTTGCATTTAACTCTAATTTATCGCCCTGAATTTTGAAAGATTATTTTAAAGTTTTCACAGCTGTTTTACTTGCTCATATTTTCTCACTAAAAGTTACATTCTAAAAAGTGGGATTCTGAAGAAAACGTTTTGGTTGTATCAATAGCTCAGGGAGCCCTATGATATTGAAAGTATCCTGTTTTCACGTTTCTTTTGTCCAAAAGTTGTCCATTGTTAAATTTAATATTCCTTGTTTTCTTTCAAAATAAGTAAATTAGCTTCAAGTTTTAAAAATATTTAAAATCATATGCATCCTTATCTTCAAATTGGTCAAATATTTTCAAGAAAAACATTTTGTTCATTAACGATTATTTTTTCAATTTTCTACTTACAAAATTCTAGTAAATAACCGAGATATTTGGCTGTGTAATTAACAAGGAATAAACTAGTTTTCTAGTTAGGAGCCGATTAGTTCGATTCCCAACTCGAAAGTTAGTATCCTCAGTTAGCAATTCCTTTATTCTCCTGCCTTTTATATCTCGTTTTGAAAGAAATGAGAAAACACCACAGCTGGTTTTTCAGTGATTTAGTGCAGCAGCTTTTGGTAAATAATATAACCTAACCAGAACTATCATCTTTTCGATTAACTATTTCTATCTACAGTTTACGAAGTGTTAAAAATATGAAAAAATTGTGTATATGTATATGGAAACTTACTTTTCTGAGCCATTGGTGGCGATTCATGAGCCATTACTGGCGGCTTATGTGTTAAAATTTCAGGCACTGCATTGTTCGGTACTGTGATTTAATGGAAAACGTTGTGAGTTTGCTCTGTAGAAGTCACATCGTTTGTAAAGGTTCATCAGCATATTTTAGCTAGGAAACAATATCAAAATGGACCACCCTGCGTTGACTGCATTCCTCAGAATCACTTGTAAAAATTTGAATAATGCGTGATAATAGGATTAAATTATGTGATTGAATTTAAAAAATTTAATGTAATGTACTGCTCTTCCTAAACGATCCAGTGAAATAACCAGTTACCAATTTTGCAAAGAGACTCCATAACGCTTGTTCGTCAACTTAAGTTTCTAGACAAACACTCGTTGTATCCGAATCAATGTTAAGTCGCACGAGTTTACCTTCGTGCGGAAGACGTGAAATTGGTCTTCCAATTTGAAGGAAGACATTACAACCAAACTTTACTTGTAAACTTTAATTGCAAGTCTTTCTTCGTCATGTAGACGAAGGTACAGTTTAGTATAGGAAGATAAAATACAGCTGATTGACTAGTCGCAGAGTTTTAAATTACCATTTTCTATACACAATATTTTTAGGCCAAGTTTTTGTATAAAAATTTTGTAGCCAATTTAATAATCAATGTACCTTCGTTTATACTAACAATGAAAAAGACATTATCAGAGAATATTTCAAATTGTCCTGTTTCAGCGCAAGGTGGGCAAAGAAATACGGTTTTACTTTCTATTATTGAAGTAGCTTCTCGTTTGAAGTTCTGACTTTTGTGCTTAAAAACATGTTGGTAATTGCTTGTTTGTAGTGTATGACTCTCTGCAGCTACGTTTTGTTAGAGGTTTTCTCGACTCAACGAAATTATATTGCGCGATGCAAAATTCATCACCTTGAGACAAAAAGATTTCTTGTGGTCTCTTGCTTCCTTCTATCTCTTTTCTAGTTTTATAACCGATGTGACCTTAGGTGGAGGAGAATAGAAAATTAAATTTAACAAAGTTTTCAGTGCTAGCTTGTAGTTTTGGCATTATTTTGTATAAAAACGGGTTTGCTTCAATACCCCGTAGAAAAAGTGCTTCATTTTCGTACAAAAATTTCCTCTTTTTGAAATAGACTATTTAGTCAGAGTGTTTAAACGATTCTCCGGGTTTTTGTCCTGTCTTGCTAATAGCAAACTGTCCTGTTTAGAATTGACCTTTTGAAGTAGTCCTTGTTGTAGCTGTTTTGCCATTTTCACGATTTTGCCAATTTTTATAAATAACTGTTTTCCTTTGTCAAATAATTAGTGCTATTTGAATAATAAAGACAAGAGGCTCCATTGTAGCCTAGACTCGTGCCGGAATCTTTACATCATCAATAAAAATCAAAAATAACATTAGATG